>PVIA01011236.1:0-45937 GCA_004024845.1 Tonatia bakeri
CCAGTTTTCTTCCCCTCACTATTGGTTCCCTGTGCGTTTTCCTTCATTTCTCTTATCGTAGCCTGCATTTGTTCATCTAATTTATGTCCAAAGTCAACCAATTCTGTGAGCTTCCTGATCAACAGTGCTTTGAACTGTGCATCTGGTAATTCGGCAATTTCTTGGTCACTTAAAAAAATTGGTTCTGGGGCTTTCAATTATGTTTGAGCCATCTTTTTAATTTTCCTTTGGATTGGATGCAGCTGTTTCATAAGGGTGGCGGAGCCTTAGGTGTTCACGGGGCGGGGCACCCCAGTCGCTGGGTTGTGATGTTGTATGTGGGGGCAGGGCCTGAGAGGGGACAATGGCGCCTGCTCTGCTCTCTCTAGGACTTCCGTCCCCTCCACTGCCTCCCACAAGCAAACTGGGCCCTTGCTGTGCTGGCTCCCGGGCGGTGGGCTGGTGCACTTTCTCGGACTCTGTGGTCTTCCCCGAGAAGTCTCCTGTGAGGCTGGGAGAGTCTCCCGGCCTCAGCTCCCAGATGGGGCTCTTAAGCTTTGAAACACGGCGGCGCTGCCTGTTTTCACTTAGTTTGTGCGCAAACGTGTGGCTGCGGACAGCCAGCTGCCCTGCACCCCTCACTGGGTCTGCTAGTCACTTCCGCGCTTCCGCGCCCAGCGTCCGCCACCGGTCCGTCCGCTGCCGCTGCCGTCTGCACCCTGCGCGCCCGCCAGCCAGCGCCTCTGCCCGCCGGGAACCCTCGACCCCACTTCGCAGGCCTCCCGACTCCGCCGCTCCTTACCGGTCTGGATGTACTGGAGCCCGACTTCTGTTCAATTAATTTCTCTCTGTTCTGGTTGTTAATTGTTTCTCAATCTTTGTTGTCTTCAGTCTTGGTTGTGCGAGGAAGCACAATGCGACTGCCTATGCCTCCATCTTGGCCGGAACAGGAGAGAATCTTCATTCATTTGTCTCTGTTTTATTTTCTCCATAACAATTCTCATTATTAAAACAGAAGTATTCCACAGTGGCTGCACCAGTCTACATTCCCACCACCAGTGCAATAGGGTTCCCTTTTCTCCACATCCTTGCTAGCCGGTATATGATGTTTTTAATGTATTGCTAGATCCAGTTAGATATTTTGTTGGGGATTTTATTGCCTATGTTCATCAGGTATATTGGCCTATAATTTTCATTCTTTGTAGTGTCTTTATCTGGTTTTAGAATTAAGACAATGTTGGCTTCATAAATTGAGCTTAGTAGTCTTCCTTCCTCTTGAATTATTTGGAATAGTTTGAGGAGAGGTGTTAATTCTTCTTGGAATGTTTGGTAAAATTCCCCTGTGATGACATCTGGTCCAGGGCTTTTGTTTGTTGGGAGTTTTTTGATTACTGCTTAAATTTTATTAGTTGCAATTGGTCTATTTAGATTTTCTGATTCTTCCTGATTCATTTTTGGAAATTTGTATGTTACTAGGAATTTATTCATTTTGTCCAGATTGTCCAGTTTGTTGGTACACAGTTAGTTGTTCATAATATTTTCTTACAATGCTTTGTATTTCTTTGGTGTCAGTTGTTACCTCTCCTCATTCATTTCTGATTTTATTTATTTGGGTCCTCTCTCTTTTTTTCTTAATGAATGTGGTTAAAAGTTTATCAATCTTGTTTATCTTTTCAAAGAACAAGCTCTGGTTTCATTGACATTTTGTTTGTTAGACTCTTTCATTTTTTTCTGCTCTGATATTTATTATTTCACTTCTTCTACTCACTTTGGGCTTCCTTACTCTTTTTTCTGGTTCCTTTAAGTATACAGTGAGAGTGCTTGTCTGAGATTTTTCTTGTTTCTGGAGGTAGGCCTATAATGCTGTGAATCCTCTCTTAGGATTCCTTTTCTATGTCCCATAGATTTGGGGTTGTTTTTTCCTCACTTTCATTTGTTTCAAGGTACCTTTTTATTTCTTTTTTGATCTCATTGTTAATCCATTCATTGTTTAGTAACATTTTGCTTCCATTGTCTTTGTGTGTTTTAAGTTTTATTCTTGTGATTATATTCTACTTTCATACCATTATGTTCAGAGAAGAAGCTTGATATCAGAGAAGACAATCAGAGATTATTTTAACCTTCCTAAATTTATTATGACTTTTTTTTTGTCTTAACATGTGATCTGTCCTAGAAACTGTTCCATGTGCACTTGAAAATGATGTATATTCTGCTGCTTTGGGGTGAAATGCTCTGAAGATATCAATTAAATTTATCTGGTCTAGTGGGTCATTTAAGGCCACTGTTTCCTTGTCGATTTTCTGTCTTGAAGATATAGCCATTGGTGTTAATGGGGTGTTAATATCCTCTAAAATTCCACCTTTCTAATCGTGATACTGTACCTAACTTGTATGGCCTATTTCAAATGTAGAAACTTAGCTGCAAGGGAGTCTTGGAAATGTCATCTTTACTTCCTAGTCTTGGCAGTACAGGAAGGCGCCCAAAAAGGAGGAGGAAACAGAAGGTGGTTGCCAATAGGCCATAATCAAAACACAAAGGTAAGAGGAATGGATTAACATGCATTTACTCCAGGACTTTGTGCATTACATTTCTGTTCTTGCCCGGAATGTGTGTCTGCTACCCTCAGTGCCTACTCTAATAGGTATTTACCAGCAAAGAAAACAAAGTATAGGGAAAATGAAATAGAATAAAATAGAAAATATATGTGTCATTTTATGAAATGTCTGTTTTATTGGTATGAGTATATATGTATGTTGTGTCACACTCTGAATTGTATTTTTTTGTGTGGGTCATAGTCAAAAGACTTGAGAAAGATCTACTTATATGTAACCCCCTCAGTTCTCTGGTATTCTAAGTCCACTTGTGATACTTCTGTGTATTGCAGGTAACTCTGTAACTCACTCCTTATAGTTCCTATTATACATACACACATATTCCGGGTGGAATATTTGTGTTCCCCATTAGACTGGCTCCCAGAGGAGAGCTCAGATACTTTGCCATGAGGTCTGTCACACTGTAGGTTTTTTACACCTTTGTTGAATGAATAAAAAAAAGGGATCATTATGGACTTTTGAATCACTTAACTATTCCAAGGACTAATAAATAGACTTAAGACTCAGAGAAAGCTGAACAATTGCATAAACCTGAAAAGAGATTAGCAACAGGAGAAACTGAAGCAAAGTAAAAGGCATCCTAGCACAGACCAACAGGTAATATAGAGCAAGAGCATCACGGAACCCAAAGAGGAGAAACTTTCCCTTGGCTTCACTGCAGAGGCTCGTTGCCAGCTCTGTAGTGCAGCAGAATAGGAAACATGTAAGAAACACATTCCAAATGGGTATGTATAGTTCACTCAACTGACATCTACGTGTCAGTTCAGTTGTTTTAACAAGTCTTTATGTGCTCCCGAGTAAGTGTGAATTAATGAACCTCTTAATGGTTATGTGCTGGGGATATCTACATAACCAGAGTGTAGAATCTTGTGAGTAAAGCTGAACTGTCCCTTACTCCTTAAAGCATTCTGTTGGAGGAATGTGTGTGCAACTGCGGTGTTGCTTAATGAAATGTACTGGTGGTGAATTGAATAGTAGTGTAATAGCGTATCACAATAATAAATGAATAAAGCCAGCATATATTAAATGCTTATTATGTAGCAGGAACTGTGCTAAGGACATTATGTCATGTAATTCTTACAACAACTCTGGAAAGTTTTAACCACAATTTTTTATTTTTATTGTTGTTCAAGTACATTTTGTAGATCAGAAAAGTCAGACTCGGAGAGAGTAACAACCAGCCCGAGGCGGCGAAGCTCGTGCGTGGCAGTGCAGACGCAAACCCAGATCTGTCTTCCTCCTCGGCCTGTGTTCTTAACCACTCTGGCAAAGTGGGTGGTGACTAATTGTCTAATCCTTTCCCCAGCCCTTAATTATTACTTTCTGTTTCTTTGTGGCCTGAGCTTTATTTTAATTTTTCCTGTGGTTGATGGTCCACATTCATATACTACAATTGCAAAAAAATCATGTGGATGGCCAAGAAAAACTTCCCCTTCGGATTGCAATCACTGGGAAACATTTGCCTTTACTCTCCAAGCTCTCGTTTATGGTTGGAATGCATAAGCAGTCCCAGTTATTCTGCTTATTCATTTACTTAAAATTGTTTAGTGCTTATTGTGTGTCAGGCAGCATTCTAGACATTGAGAATATCAACCAAGTACCTTCTCATTGAAGGAGATAAACAATTAAATTTAAATTTGACATATATAATATGAAAAGTGGTAATAAGAAAAATAATAAGGAAAGCAATTTTGGGAAATAGTGACAGCTGTATATGTATGTCAATGTGTAATATATTTTTTCTAGGGTGGTCAGGAAAGACTTTTATGACAGGATGACATTGAGCAAGGACATTAAAAAAATGAGAGATGGAGAGAGTCCTGTGGGTATGTATGGTAGCATTTTCTAGGCTGAGAACCAGCTGCTATAAAGGCCCTGACATAGACGTGAACTTGGCTTCTTTGAGAAACAGTAAGGAGGTCAATGTAAGTGAAATAAAGTGATGGGGAAATGGTAAAGATAAGGGCATGAAGCTCCAGGGTCTTATGGGATTTTACCTTTATTCAAAGTGAGACATTATAGGGTCTTTATCAAAGGAGTCATATGATCTGATTTACTTTTTTGGAAGGATCACTCAAGTTGCTGGATGAAGGCTATAAAAGGAGCAAAAATGGAAGCCATGCCGCAGAGGAGGCTGTGGCAGCACACCAAGTGTGATAGGGATCAGATTAGCATGGTGATGGTGGAACTGGACAAGAGGTGGGATCCTGGACACAGTATGATGATAATCCTGTAGGATGTGGAGTTCAGGTGAGCAGACAGAACTGGAGACATTTAAGGGCAGTTGTTGCATAGAGCTAGAACTGAATGAGATGTCTGAAGAGGGAATGTAGACAGAAGGAAGAAGAGGTCCTGGAGTCAGACTCTGGAACACCACAATGATTATAGGTTGGAAAGGTGAGGGGGCCAGCCAAAGTAACTGAGAAGGAACGAACAGTGATGGACAAGGAAAACCAAAACACTGGCATCTTGTGAAGAAAGTGTTTCATGAAGGAGTGAGAGAGATGAACTACATCAAATACTGATAGGGATGGAGTAGAATGGGTTGGATGATTGAGGATTAACCACTGGATTTGACAACGTTGCAGTGGTTGACAATTGGTAAGAGCAGTTTAGGGCAGTAGTGGCATTGAATGAATGGGAGAAGGCATGGAGATAGCAGGTAGAGTAGCTCCTTCTTGGGGTTTTACAGAGAAATGGACTGGAGAAGGATATTGATAAAGAAACTTTTAAACTTGGTTTTTAAAGAGAGAAGAAATATAGCATGTCTGAGTGGGGATGATCCAACACAGAGATGTTAGCCTTAGGCATAGGGGGCAGTTTGTCCACCTCTGAAATGGGAGGGAAGGCAATACCCAGGGTCATAAATGTAGGTAAATGATAGAGTTAGTGGGGGGGTGCATGTAGATTTACCCTTTTGATAGTTTTTATTCTCTCAATAAAATAATGACCAAGGTTAGCAAATAAGAGTTAAGGAGGAGGACAAAGCATTGTAGGTTTGAGAAGAGAGGAGAAAGTCTGGAATTGAACTGAACAGGAAAATGTAGGAGTTCCAGGCAGTGCTGAGGGCTCAGGAATTCAAATTAAGACAAATCAATATGGTGGTGTGATTTTCTCCATCTCTACTCAGCTGCTTGGGTGCAGGCCTGGGGGAGTAGGTATAGAGATAGATTTGTCAGGATTGTGATTAGCCAGGCAAGCACAAGAAAGTTTTCCAGGTAGAAAACTTAGAGACAGACAGAGGGATGGGAGTTGGAGTAAATGTGAGAGAATAGTTACAATGATTTTTTCATGGTGTCCAAGCTGGGTAAGAAAGGAAATAAGAGTCAACAGATTGATGGACAGTAAATAGGTGACAGGGCCAATAGGTTGGATGTCCTGGTGGTATTGCAGAACTAACAGAGTTGAGGCGCTAAAGAGACAGAGGGAAATATGGGAATGTGGTGGTCAAAGAGTAGAATGCTGGAGACTGAGATTATAAAAGGACCCAATTATTGGTAATGGTTCATACTTGTCTAAACTGCCACCTGGCTGTTCTTAATAATGGCCCGTAATGTTAAAGTAGTCAGGCATTCCTTGGTTGCAGATAACCTACTACTTAGTTATTAAAACTATTACTTTATGAAATATATTATGAAAATAATATTTTCAAAGAGCATGAACTTAATATGATTATATTACTGAGTCTTTTTTCAAAAAATTTTTATTAAAATATTAAAAAAAATAATGACTTCCACTGGAGCCAGGAATTCCACATTTGGAAGATAATTAGAGATGTGTACTAAGATGTATATTCATACTGTTCACCACAAAATTAATTATAATAGCAAAATTTGGGGAAAAGCCTCTTGGGCTTTAAAAAATATTTTATCCCATATATTGATTAAATATATTATGGAATATTTATACAGAGAAATATTATAAAGACACTAAAATACTCTATGGAAAAATATTTTTTGGCATGAGATATACTCCTATTCACCATACATCACTAAAAAAATCAGAAGGTATATTATGAGACTTTTGATAAACCATACAGGTCTGTTTACATAAAAATACTGGACAGAAATAATAGCAGTAGTTAACTTAGGTTGGTGGCATTATAGAAGACATGTTTTTCCTCTTCGTGAAAGAGGTAATCTTTGACATTCTAGAGTTTTGAGCATGCACTACTCTTGAAATTAGAAGTTAAAACAGATAATAGCTGCTATTTTAAAAATTCTATCTTTGTAGTAGACTATGCCTATTAACAAATATGGCCAGTTTATAATCTGGTTTTTCCCTTAAGCTTGAGCAGAACAATTTATCCCAAGTTACCTTAGTTTGATTAGGTCTTCTAGGCTTACCAATAGCTAAACTTTACATTTTTAGAATAGTTATTCAACTTCTATTTCACCTGAGAGATTTTCCATGGCATTGAACTTTTTCACTCTTCTAACTATATCTGTTTCCATCACTTCTCATGTAACCTGAAAAAATAATGGAGCAATATAGATTTCAAGTGAATTTTGAAGTACATCTAAAGAAATCCTCTTGCTTCTCTTCTGGTTATAAAAATGTATTTTTCTTTTCAAAAGAAAAACCATCTTATTTCTAGCCTCAGATACTGAGCTGATCAATGTGTACTGATGGATCTCCTGGTTGTGAATATAATGGGCATCTTTGCTAACGGTGATTGCAGGCTTCCAGACCACCTCCAAAGCAGGCTCTTTTTAAGAGATCTATCTCATTGTCACTTCTGGAAACAGAGTATTTAAAAACCATATTTAATCAAAACCAACCATAGTTTCATTTTTATTTAAAGAAAATCTAACAATGTCTTAATAACTTCATTGGGTTGTCGTAAGTATCCACTGTTTTTTTGTTAATGGCCTGGTTTGTTTCTGATTTCTCTGTTGCTTAATATCCTGGGTCATGGAGACAAGTACATATTCTGAGCATTCAGCGATATTCTATATGCCCTAGGAAATGTGGAATGTGTGTCAGATCTGTGTAAGGACTATACCTCCACCATAGAGTCGTCTTCATTTGAACATCTACTTTTGTTTATCAGTGTTAAAATTCTATTTTCTTGTACAATCTAAGGCAGGTAGAATAGTTCCTCTGAGTCCCTTATTTTAATATTGGGTTTTCCAAACTGAACTTCCTCTTACCTATGTACACTTCTAGATTTAAATATGATATAAAAATTTTACTGTTTTTGTGGTTTGGTTTGATGTTTTCCCTATATTATAAGCAAGGTCTAAATGGCAGAATTTTCTTTCCATCAGTGGCTAGTGGACAAATAATGAAGTCAAATTTACATAACACTTACTGGATGACCATCTACAAGAAGACATTGAATGCCTTATGAATATGATGCCAGATTAGTAATTCTTTTCTTTGGTTTGACAATCTGACTGACCCTTGACTTCCTTTGTGTGCATGCACACACGTGTGTTTCTTTCTGCATGTGTGATTTCTACCACCAGCTGTACATACTTTTCCAACTATAAAAGGAATTGCTAAAGTACTAAATGCTTCATTTCTCTGAATTCCCTTTGAATACTTGTCCGGATGTATTAATTTTAGCAGAGCCACAATCATACACATACATCTTCTCACTTCAACCTGTACTGTCATCACTTAGTGAAAACACATTGTGGAAAAGACAATCCTGAATGAGTGAAAACTTTAAATTGCAGAATATTTAAGAAACTTGTTTCAGAGGTATTGACTCAAGTCTGCTTAGTGGTGCTTTGCAGGATTTTTTCTTCACTGAGGAACCAGGTGAGTTATTTCTAATCAATTTCTCAAGTGTTTGTTAATTGTTCTCAAAGTGAGGAATGATGCTATAAAAGTCCGTATTTCTTTATTTGATTTCTGTTGGCTCTCTAATGTACTTACTAAAATGCAACTTATACTTCCAGTTTTAGCTCTGATTGTAAAAAGCTTAAAACTTGTCAATCCTGCCTTTACAACAAGGAAAAGCTGAACAAACTAAAAATCAGCACTTTTTGGACCCTCCAGAAAACTTGACAAATCACCACCTTGAAATCTGAAGAGACAGGGAAATCCAGAGAGTCATAGCTGAGATCTGCTTATCTGGGGAGCTACTGGGATCATAGACTAATACAAAATTCTTAAGTGGTCATTTTGATTTTTGAGCTGGAGGCTGACTGTGGACTATGGGAGTTAAAACCTCTTTGAGAGTGTAGTCTTAAGAAGGGTGTCTCTACATTTCATGGAACGTTACCATAGTTTCATGGTGAAGGGCCAAGAAAGATTCCCTTGTAGCTCTGGCAGGGAGAAGGGAAAAGCAACTATTGTGAAATATGATCAACTTTCTCCGTCACAAAAGCCTACTCTCCAGGGCAGGGAGAAACCTTACCAGAGTTTTAATGTACCTGGAGGAAGGGCATTTTTTTGATGATACAACTCCTGCTGTCTATCTTCCCTGTGTCACCTAAGCAAGATGGCGGAGATAGGAAATGAACATTGGAGAAGGTTCTAGCACAGTGACACAGGCCTGCTGAAGGACAGACTTAATCACTTGGCCATCACACCAATGGGGCTTTAGTGGATTATGACTGAAAGAACTGTAAGATTCAGAGTCTATCTGAATGGAAGTTCTTAGGAACTTCCAGGACAGATGTAAACAAAGACTCTAAAAGAATTTGAAGACCTTGGCATCTATAGCTACAGCAAACACTAAACACAGCCCAACTCCTAGCCAGATAAACATAAAACCTCACACTAAAGGCCTATGTACCTCAGTTCCCAGTACCCAATACTGTATGCTTTCAACATAAAATTATAATTTATGGTAAAATGCAAGAAAAACAGTATCTGAAGAGACAAAGCAAGCATCAGAACCAGACTTAGATATGACACAGATTTGAAATGATCAGATAGGGTATTTTAAATAACTATGATTAATATATTAAGCACTCCAGTGATAAAAGTAAAAAATATATGCAAGGACAGATGGATAGTATAAGCAGAAAGAGGGAAGCTGTAAGAAAGAATAAAAAAGAAGTAGAAGTAAAAAACACTGTAACAGAAAAGGAGAATGCCTTCAGTGGACATATTAGTAGTAGACTAGACACAGATGGGGAGAGAATCAATGAGCTTGAAGAGGTGGCAATGAAAATTTCTCAAATACAAAGTGAAAACAAGAATGGAAAAAAAACAATGAAAACATAGTATGTCAAACTTGTGGTACAATTTCAAAAGGTGTAACACATGTGTAACTGGAATATAGAGACAGCAGAAGAAATATTTGAAGTAGTAATGACCAACAGTTTTCCAAAGTTGATTGCAGACACAAACCATAGAATCAGAAGCCCAGAGAACAGCCAGCAGGATAAATGCTAAAAGACTAACTTACACATATATTCACACTGCAGACAAAGAGAAAACCTTTTTTTAAAATCCTCACCTGAGGACATATTTCCATTGCTTTTAGAGAGAGAGGAACATCAATGTGAGAGAGAAACTTTGATCAGTTGCCTGTTGTGTGTTCCATGACTGGGGGCTGAACCCACAACCGAGGTATATGCCCTCACCAGGGATTGAACCTACAACCTTTTGGTTTATGGTGTGACACTCCAACCAACTGAGCCTCACTGGCCAGGGTGAGAAAATCTTGAAAGAACCCAAAGGAAGAACTCTTACCTACAGAGGAACAATGACAAAAATTACAACAGACCTCCCATCAGAAATCATATGAGAGTGAGGTACTTAAAAGTAATGATAGAACCCCCCCCCACCACCAATCTAGATTCTATCTCCAGTGAAATTATCCTTCTAAAGTGAAGGAGAAATAAGGCTTTCTCAGGAAAACAAAACTGAGGGAATTCATGGCCAACAGAGCTGTCCTACAAGAAATTTTAAAGGAAGTTCTTTAGGGAGTAGGAAATTGATATTGTCAGGAACTTGGCTGTATATAAAGAAAGGGAAACCATCAGAGAAGGAATAATTTTCTTTGAAAGAAATATAATTGATATGTAAAGAAAACAGATAAAGTGGAATTATAGAAAATGTTCAGTGAATAACAGAGAAGACAGAAAAAAGAGGGAACAAAACCAGAACAAATACAATAAATACAAAACAGTTATAAAAATGATAAATAAATTGACATTATATACCTTCTTTTAAAGTGAAATATGTAGAACTTTCCCTTGCCTTTTTAAATGGACTTTTTCATTACCTTCCAGATCTCAGTTTCAAACAGGTCAGGTGTGAGTGCACCTGTGCATGTATGGGACACTTGGAGTGACAGTGCCCTCAGTTCGGGTTCTTTTGCCTATTCCTGGGCTTCTTTCTCCTCTGCTGCCTCTTTTGCACAATTGACTTGAATGGAACCCGCGTTAGACCAGAGGAAAACCCTGGACCAATTTTGGAGTACTTTCTGCCAGAATTACTATTCTATTCATTCTTTTGCCCCACAGAGCCCTCAGGAAAGATGTCTCGCTCAGAATTATCTGATAAGCTAATATATGTAGCAATGACAATAGATCCTCAGGGAAATAATCATATGATTTATATCCTGGAATTCCATGACACCATCGACTCATGAGAATAATAAGTGAGTTCTGGCTCCCTGCCTCCCCCACTGGAAGAGTTTAATTTCCAGGTGCATTTATCAAATCTCAGTTTTGCTGTAAAGCACACACATAAAGACCTGATATTGATCTAATAAGTGCTCACTGGATAACCATGGTTAATTGACATAATGGTATTCATACAGAGGAAGTAAAAGTATTCTCAGCAGGACGTGACCTTCAGAAAGATCTTGATGCTATTTGTCATCAGGCACATCTTTCTGATCATGCCTTCCCACCTCCCCTTTCTTGATGAATATTCTATTTTAATCAATTTTTACTGTAAAATTAACATATGCTTATTTTGTCACAGTAAAAATATGCACATGATTCACTTTCGTATTTATTTGTCACTTATTTGGGTCCATTCTGCATGCCTTATGTAAAATTAGCATTTAACTTGCTCACAGAAAGTGTGCTTTCTAGTACTGAATGATGAGTGCCTAGTGTTATAACATTCCTGAGAGTCAGAAGTTACAGTTTCCACCAATTTTTCCTAGGGATTCCAAGAATGGCTGTTAGGGAAAAAAAAAAAAAAAGGATCTGCCTTTATTACCCATTTAACAAATACTGGTTAGTTTATTTGCCTTCAGGGGCCCATCAAATGTTTATCATTGTAAATTCTCACTGTAAATTATTACAGCTTCAAGTTCCCTGTAGAACATTTTAAATATTTTCTAATATTTTAATATACACAGATGTTTTTATACAATTAGACTAATATTTCCTAAATCTATGTTCCATGAATGTTAATAGTTTGCAACAAAAGTTTATTGCTAAAATATTTTTGAGATATTGTATTAAAATAACTTTAAAAGATTTTAATATACTAATATTCATAATAAGTTTATAGAAGTGGTATATTGTTAAGTACTTGGGCAATGTTTAATGGGACACTTGCTAGAAGTCCCTGAATGATTAATGTAGCAGTAAACAGAGAGTTTTATTTTTTAAGTTTTAGTAGAAAAACCATGATGCTATATTAAAATTCAAGAAGTCTGAACACACATGCAAAACTTCCTTAGTGACCTTGCTTGTGTTGTGTTTGTTTTGTGCATGTGGCAATTACCAATCTTGTAGGTTTTGAGCTTGAAGATAACCTGGTAAGGTTTGTGATATGACCATCTTCTGGCTTATTAGAAGAGATGAAAAGATTCTTAGGACAGATCGAGAACTCAGAGTAGGAAGCTGGGGGGCTCGAGGAGATGGAGATTCTTGACGAAGAACTTGGAAGTTGGACATATGTCAAGGGATTGTGAAAGGAAGAAAAGAAGAAAAAAAATATAACATTACTGAAGCTATGTGGAAGATCAGAGAAGCTGGATCTGTAGAAAGAACATCCAGAAATGAAGCAGTAGCATCCACACTTTCCCCAAAACATTAAGGTGCCTTCCCAGGTATTGGCACTTTATGGAATCATATTATCAGCCTGCAGAGGAAGAGACACATCCATGGTGGCTGGTGCAGACTCCTTGCTGAAAAGAAGGGAAGTGGCCAGAGAGAGCTCACATGTAGTAAACAGACAAGAGCGCATTTCTCCTGGAGTCTGTTTCTAAAACAGGATGGCCAGTGCTGACCCAAGTTGCTGCTGTGCACTTTAGCAGGTCCATGTCGAACAAATAA
This sequence comes from Tonatia bakeri, assembly GCA_004024845.1. Classification (NCBI taxonomy): domain Eukaryota; kingdom Metazoa; phylum Chordata; class Mammalia; order Chiroptera; family Phyllostomidae; genus Tonatia; species Tonatia bakeri. The sequence goes on from PVIA01011236.1 coordinate 12,800, forward strand.
CGTAGCCATAGGGCAGACACATGCGCTGTTCATAGTGGTTGCAATCCCAAGAAGGAAGCTAAGGACATGTAGCAAAATATTATGAGCTTTGGAAGTGAAAAATCTGGGTCCCAATCCTATGATATGCTTACAAGTAGTATGATTTGGGACACATTACTTATTTAGCCTTCCTAAATCTTAGTTGTGTTCGTTTCTAAAACAGGGGTGATGTCTGCTTCTTCAGAACATATGAGATGTCTGTAGTAGAATTTTGCACATAGGAACCTCTTACGTAAATACATTTTTAAAAGCTCCAAGTAGCTTTAACTTAGCTTTGATTAAAATTAAAGTGAGGCCCATAAATTATTTCAAGTAAGAAACTTTAAGATCAAGAAGCAGCATGTTAAAAAGAAATAAAGCATGACATTCTGGAAATGGAAAAACTCTGGGGCAGTTAAAAGATCAGTGGTTGACAGTAGGGACAGGTGATAAATTAGCAGAGCACTGAGGATTTTTAGGGCAGCGAACATATTCTGTACGATGTCATTATGATGTCATTGTACATTTGTCCACGTCCCTAGAGCACACAGCGCCAAGAGTGAACTGTAATGTAAATACAAATGCACTGTGCTGGGGGAGGGCAAGTTAATAGTGGGGAAGGCTATGCGTGTGTGGGTAGGGGTCTTGGGAAATCTTTTTACCTTCCCCTCAATTTTTCTGTGAACCTAAAACTTCCCTAAAAATAAAGTCTCAATAAAAATATAATCAAAGTGCTAGGTCAGTCACTAGGGTTTTTTTTGAGAAAAGATAGCAAATATTTGTATGCCAGTTACTTCAAAATTTACTTCACATCTTGTTATTGTAAAGTTGAGTTTCTATTTACATCTGTTTGCAAAAGTATTTTTATTTTAATGCTTTAAGGACTATTGAATTGTGACTATAAATGTTTGTTATGGGAAATTATATTTGTTAAAGTGTATGTGGAAAACTGTTCAGTTAAAATAGTAACCATGTCTTAAGAGGCTGATATCACCCACCACAGCAACCTAGTGAAAATCAACCACTAACTCCGTTTTGACTGGTTTGTTGTATAAAGTAACTGCATGGTATATGACTGAAAGCCCTCTAGGCATTTCCTGTTTGAAAAATTTACCTTACATATAAAAGTGGCTAAAACATATTAACTCTAAAATGCAATGCAGAAACACAATTTTCCTCAACATATGTAAATATTTTTCTTAATCAGTCAAGTCTGCAACCTCTTCCTTATTCCTTGAAACTCAGTTTCCACATGGCCCATGCTCTGGCCAAACCTCAAGAATTCTGAATTAAATATTTTAAATTTGGGATAGAGGAGGACAACCCTACTTTTTCTCATTATGTCCTTGCTTCCAAGGCGTTAGAACCTACCTATTTGGCTGTTCGCTGGTTTTAGAACCATTCTAACTTACCTGGGAAAGGAAGGACAAGGGGGAGCTTATATGCAGATTCTTGGCAGTTATAGTCATCTTACTGTTACATGAAGTTTTCATTATTTCTGGGTTTGTTGCTGACTCTTTTCTGATAGGACTCTTCTGTATTGGTGTGTGTGTGTGTGTGTGTGTGTGTGTGTAGTGAGAGAGAGAGGGGGGAATGATAAAGCAAACTGATCAAAATGTTAATAATTGTTGCATATGGGTATGTTTTTTGAACTACTCTTACATTTTTAATGTTTAAAATTATTTCAAAATGAAAAGTTAAAAAAAAAAAGAATTCCCCAATTCCATGTGAGAATCTTCTTCAACCTCTCAGGCTGGCTGGTAGGTTGGTTTGCGCACAGAAGACCTCAGAGATACCGCTGCCTAACTTTCTGTGTCAGCTCTGAGTCAGCTGAGGTACTAGGTACATGCAGGTGAGGAGTCAGTGACCTAGAAAGAAAGACGACTTACCTGAAAGACCTGCTACATCTCTGGTCATTAAAAAAATTGAGGGATATATCTAGGCTTCCTAATCCGGGCTTTATGAAGGTTATAACAACTACGAAGGTCTGAGAAAGCCAAATGGACCTCTGCCATCCACCTTCAAACCCTAATGAAGTTCTCTTACAAGGAAGAGAGGAATAGTTGTGTTGTGTGTGTTTCGATAGGGGTGTGGCCTGAACCATTTTTCCACAACAAGCCCAGCCTTATTCTTTTGGTGCACAGTCTCAGTGCTCACGTTTTCCTCCTAGTCCTCCCTCATCCCTGCTGTACCTTCCTTTTAGGAATGGTTTCTGGCTCTGGAGGGTTCCACCCTAATATGGCCCAGGTACTTACGCTCTGAGCAGCCATGAAATTTCATCAGGAGCATGAGTCAACTGAAGCCCTGGAGAGGACACATGTTGCAACAGCCTGATGCTGGATCCTGGGTGCAACACAGGTGACCTGTGACATGGCAGCACAGCAGCAGGTGGCCTGGTGGATAATGCGGTCTCCTCTGTGTCCACACCTTTCTCAGCACCCTTCCTGTAGAGCTTTAGGCAGGATATCTGCCTCCTTTCCTTAGGCAATTCCATTAGTTGGCAATCAAACTTGGGCTCAAATTTGACTAATGCTTTAAAATATAGCATACTAATACAAGTTGGGATATAATAAGACAAATATGTATGGAAGTGATTGCTATTGAAAAGATAGTTTATTACTCACAGTTCCCAAGAGGAGGGGGCATTCCATGTCATGGCCAGGGTGGGGTCAGTGGGACATATGGGAAAGCATCAGGGTTGTTTAAGAGACAGAGGGAAAGGGAGGAGTTGTTGGAAGGAGACTTTATTATGGTTTCTGCAGGGATTTATAATTTCCATCAAAAGCATTGTCGTGTCTTCCATCTAACTGGATAATTTGTGCTATATGCCCATTGCATCACTGGTTTTCTGATGCACCACAATATTCAACATAATGTAAAAGATTCTAATTATAATAGAGTTAGCAGCAAACCCAGAGGCACAGGAAACTTTTATGTAAAGGTAGGATTGCTTTGATTGCTCAGAATCTGTTTACTGCCTAATGAGGAGGACAATTCTGAGCTTTCTGTGAAGTTAAAAGCAGGTGGAGTTCAGAGACTTGAGATGGCAGATGACGTATTTGTGGACCTCAGAGAGTAAGCTATAAATGAATGAGAGTTTGAACTAAGTGAACTCCTGTCCTGCTATGGGGACCATAAGTTAGTAGATGGAACAGCTCAAGAGGAGGAAACTATAGGCCAGTAGACTCCTCAGTCCAAGTTTTGCCTTCCGTCTCATGAGTACCAGGCCACAGAGAGCTAGGCACCACTCTGGTCACTGTAGAGCCAGAACACTGGCTGTGTCTCCACAGAGATCAGTTGCTGCTGACAACAGCCCCACCATGCTGTGACTTGGGTGGCCAAAGAGCCCCAGAGAAGGCTAGCTGGGAAACTGAGGGTGCAATGATCCTCACTAGAAAGTGATCAGAGGCAATGGGGCAATGTTGTAATAGAAGAGAGGATCCCTAGGCAAAGGGAGGGTTTTCGTGGTGGGGCCCCTAACATGGCACATGTGTACCTGCTTTTACTTCTGCAGCACTTTGTAATGAAGAGAAGGCTGAATGGGTGGAGAGCACCAGTCTAAATGCCTGCAGGCTCGGCCTCTTCTCCTGACTCTGTGAGTCCTTGCCCTGGATCCTTCCCACTTCCTCATATTTCCCTAAAAATACCTAATTCATAGCTGGCCCTCTAGAGAGTCTGAACAACATTTTATACTAAATGCCTGCATTGGTCACTTCTGTGAAATCAGTTGGGGGCTTTGCACTGTTTAATCATTTGTTTTCATGTTGGGTGACCTAAGAGGGCACTGGCCATACTGATATCTAAGTTTTCTCTTTCCCCTGTGGGGTCTGGCTTCAACCTTCTTGTGATACCTCAGAGTAAATCCCCCCTAAATTTCTTTTGGCCACCCAACTGCCAGCTAGAACCAAGACTTGGACATCCTGGGTGGCAAAATTTAATAAGTAGATTTTATTAATGCCTAGATAATAAAATGTTAAAGTGTCTTCAGTTGCACTTAAAAATGTCATGTATTTTTTTTACACATGAGAACTGTGAAATAATGGCAATAGTGATGTGTTTAAAACCATTAAATCATGTAGCTGGCTGAAAGTGTACCATAAAATAGAGTGGGAGTAATAACTGTAGGTCAGGTTGAATTCTGAAAGATGACCGCACAGGGACCAGGAAGGCTCAAGAACACGAATATAGTCTGAGGCAGAAATCATTTTAATGCAATTTCCCAAGGTTCGCAGAGAACATATGTAGACAAAAATGGTATGAAGGTTCAGATATTTAATAATTGATGTAGAGGTCAAATAGGATGGCCTGCTGTGATGGCCCTGCCATAGTAAATCAGTGTTTGACAAGTTCTCTGTAAAGGAGTCAGGCAGGCCCTGAGGAATTCAGAGTTAATTTGTTCTAAGGGTTTTTTTGCATCCCATTCAGTTCTTTCATGAACCCTAGTGAGGTATGCAGAGCAAATAGTTGTCTTTCTGTCTCACAGATGAAGAAATTGAGGTTTAAACCTTGGGGTACCTCTCAAATTTTAATGCACATATGTATGAAACAATCAGAACTTCTATTAAACTGCAGACTCTGCTACAGTAGGTCCAGAGTGAAGCCCGAAATTTCGCATTTCTAACAAGTTTCCAGATGATACTGTTGCTGCGATGTGTGGCAAGATCTCACAGGACATGAATGGTTCCTAATGGTGTTGATGGACAAATCAGAATGTTTCAAGGCATAGTGGACAATAAATGGGCATCATATGTTTGCTCAGTTAGTATCCTGATGCTATAGGCTAATATGTAAAAAGATATGTAGTGCAGACCTCCACAATAGACCTTACCATGAGGAACTGTGACTTACTGAATACTGTCCTGCTTCCTTGAGCAGCCCGTAGGTTCACTGGGGAGAAGTGATGGTGGTGGCGGCGGTAAGGGGGTGAGGTGGTCGTAGGTAGTGACACAGATGATGATCCTGACGACAAAAGCTAAAATTTATTGAGTACTTACCTTGTGTCAGACTGCACTAAGTCCTTCACATTATTGTCCTTAATGTTTACCATAGTTTTGCTGTGGGGTAAGTACTATCATTCCCTAACCTACAAAAGAACTTAAAGGCTAGAGATAAATAGCTTGTGGCTGGTTTTCCAACTCAGATGTGTTTCATTCAAGACAGGGACCATATCTACTAGTCTTTGTTTTTTGAGAGCTGACATAGAACTGGAGAGGGGTAGATTTTTTTCCTGTGAAATGGTATTTTGGACCAAGAAGAGTTTGGGCTTCCTTATAACTGCTGCAAAAAGAGAATGGGCTTCCCTGATGGAGTGACTGCCCTGATTCTAAGAATTCTTGATCTAGGTGGGCAACTGGACTAACTCAGTACTTTTCAAATTGTTTTACAGAGTTGCTTCAGAGGTGACCTGAATGGGGATAAGGAGAGGCCCAAATGGCAGGCTCTGGACCCTACTCTGCTTTTACTAGAGTAGCACTGTTTTATTAACTGATTTATATATTGGGGTTCTTTGTAAGGTTGCATTTGAGCAAAGGTTTCTGATGATTATAAAATGTTTGAAGTCTTTGGATCAAGTGATCTCTAAGATCTTATTTAAAATGAACTTTGTATAATTTGGTCAAGGTCTCATTTCAGCGAGTGGCAGAGCTTGGACTAGATTTGGGTAAAGTGGCTCTCTCTTCTAAGTCATGCTATCCTGATGCCCAGACCTAGTACCCCCTTCCTCAGATAAATCACTGTCAAAGTTACTGCTCCGAGGCCCAGTAGTTCAGGGAAAAGAACTGAAAGTTGGGTGACTTTGGTACAAAACCTGACTTCTCCACTAATTAGCTGTGAAACCTGGAACAGTCCTTTATCTATCCTTCAGATGTTTACTCTGCCCCACCATGGACCAGGCACAGTTCGGTGCACTGAGAATATGGTGGTGAACAGGGCAGAAAGAGTGTCTGCTCTTGTCAAACTCACATTTAAAGAGGTGATACAGATAACAAAAGTAAACAGATAAACAAGAAAATTTCTCCTTTTAGGGACCTTCATACACAGAAAAAGAAAATAAAAGTGGTAAGAACAGACAATGGAAGTGAGAACCTTAGATTGAGGATTTGCCTTGGGCTATAGCAGAGGCTCACAGATTTTTCTTTTCATTTTCCAACAGGGGGGGAAATTCTCTCAGACTGAAACAAAACAAGGAGATCCACCTCCTTTCCCAGTTGGACCCATCCTTTTGGTGTTGGCTGCACCACACTCAATGGAAAGGAGCAGGTGCACTCAGAGCATGTGACTCGATCTTCAGAAGGCCTGCTCAGAACACCAGGGCACTCAAAGATACTTCAGTAGGAACGAGAAAGCCCCACGTGTGGCTGTGAAGTGTTCTGGGTCTCCCTCCCTCTTGGGTTTCACAGCCTGCACGAGCTGTGAGCAAATTGCCTAAGAAGCCAATATCAGTTTCCAGGTGTTTTTGCTGTTTCCTCCTTCTTCCTGGTCTTGTCAGGAAGTTCGCTTTAGTAAAAGGAACACTCCACCCAAAGACCTGAGTTCCAGGTAGAGATTTGTCACTAACTAATTGGGTCCCTTGGGGAGTTCTAAAATGTTAGAGCACAACCAGATCATTGGGAAAGTCTTCATTTTGCAGATAAGGAAAGGAAATTCCAAGCAGTCAACCTTCCTTTAAGGTCATTTGGTGTATGCAGTCAGGTCTAGAACCTCAGATCTCGTGATTTCTAGTGCAGTGTTCTAGCACAAAATGTTCTTGCTCCTTCTCTGGGCCTTAGGTAGCCCATCTGTAAACTGAGGGTTGAGTTGGCTCAGGGGCCTAACCAGTGAACAGATGAACTTGGTCTGGCCAGCATGGGGTTGTGAAGTCCTTCGATGTGAATCCTTGGGATGAGTTACCACATCTGCAGTTTGACACAGATCCTGTCGTTCCCCTTCACCATTCTCTGTCATCTATCTGGTCCTTGTTTCCATGAGATTAGGACCCTGGACCAGAAGATCTTAAAGATCCCTTCTCACCTTGAATATGCCTGATCCTGAGTCTTCTCCTCTTACACTTTTAGACAACAGACAGGATTTCTGATGGGAAGAGAGAAGCCTTTGGACCGACTTTGTCCCTTTCTGGCAGAAATATCACCCATCAAATCAGAGAGGAGTGAGAAATTACAAAAGTTTAGTCATCTCAACCCAGAGAGGCCAAAGTCTGACTAAAGACAGCCTCTGCTTATTAAGTTTAACTCATAGACAACCACCCAACAAGATTAAGAGGGCTAACCCCATTAGACTTAGAAATGAAGGCCCCCTTGTAGTTATAACTCCACCCTTTCAGGGAGACCCCTGCATCACACATCCAGAAAGTATGTGAGGCTGGAACACTGTGTTTTCTGGGATGGCGGTGTCCCAGTGGATCCAATCTGAAGCTTAGTGCTGGGAGGAGCCATGTTGGCTACAGATATTGGCCTTGAATGAAACAATGACTATGCATGCTTTAGGGAATTTTACTAAGTATGAGATCACCCTGGCTGTGCTGGGCTTTCTTCACACAGCCTGTTATCTATAACAAGGGAGTTAGGAAAAACAATGATTTTAAATATCCCAGGGAGCCTTTCTTTGCCCCACAGAGCAAACCTCTGTCTCTAGCCCTGCCATACCCCTGCCCACGGAACACTGGCCTTGGATCCAGGAAGGATTTACCTCATGTCTCTGCCATAGAAATGTGATTTGCATGGTTTGGTCTGTCAAGAACCTGTGTGGCCCAAGCAACAAAACATCGGTTTTATCATATCTCGTCTACCTGATCTCTTCATTCATCCATTTACTCATTTTATTCAACAAATATTTTTGAAGGTCTACTATGTATTGCTATTATTCTAGTGCTTAGGATACATGAGTGAACAGATCAAGAAAGAAAATCTTGTGCTCACAGTGCTTACAGTCTATTTATGCAGCAGGTGGCTATTCTGTATAGATCTTTAAAAAGAGCTCAAGTTTTATGAGTACCTTAGTTACCTGGCAGTCTCTCTGATGGCATGTTAAGGGATAGTAAGGGTCAAAAACACGTTTTCTCCCACTCACTTTTCTTCTCACACCAATGACTGTGAGGCACAAAACTATGATTTTCCAGATTCTATGGCTCTTTTCTTCCTCTAATCCTATAACCATTGCGGAGCCTCAAGGCTTAACCATCACCGCCTCAACTCTCACCCTTGACCTCTGAATGCCAAAGATAGGATTTTTAGCCCCTCCCCCCATTTATAACTGGAGCTTAAAAATACTTCTTGGACACTGAAATAGAGGACAGGTGGAAAGTGACCAGAGGAGAGAGAAGAGGGAGTTTCAGCGTAAAAGGGGAAGGGTTTACAGAACAAAGTTAAAAGACACATGGACAAAAACTAGGGGGAGGGTGGTAATGGGAGGGAAGTTGGGAGGGAGGGGTGGGGGGCTGGATTGGGAGTAAAGGGGAGAAAACTGTACTTGAACAATGATTAAAATTAAAAAAAAAAGAAAAAAAGTACTTCTTGGATGCCCATGTGAACACGTAGGAGGTCCATCAATGAACTGGCCTCTCTACAACCAGCTATCCATCCGGGTTTTGATATCTCTGTTATCAACACTAGGTTTTCTTTTCTCATTTTGTACATTTGAAACCTTGTCTTCAGTCACTTCTGATATCTCTGATACTCAGTCAGCTAATTTATTGACTTCTTTCATCCTGTTCCTTGTGTCTGTTTCTCCCTCTTGTCACTGTCCCCCGCCCCCAGCCCCAGCTCCTCTCTAGCTCATTCTTGGATCAGTGAATTGACTCCCGGGGAACCTCCCTGACTTCAGCCTCCCCTGCTCTAATCTGTCTTGCACGTGGACACCAGATGAGTGTTCCTTACACGTTGCTTTCATCTTACCACTCCCTACTATCAAACATAAATCCCTTGCCAGGTTTCTGAGGCCCCTCATGGTCTCACTTCCCTCTACTGGTCCAACAGCTTTTTCCATTTTCCTTTACACATACTCTCTGCTCTCCATCAGGTGGGTCTCTGAATGCCCTTCAAGCTTCCAAAGCTCACTCTGAGTACACACTTTTCCTCCTCAGCCTGGATGGCCTATTCTTCCTTTAGCCCACCTAGATCACACATCTGTCATTTGGAGTATAACTCAGATGTCATCTCCTCCACAGAGCTGTCACTGACCAACTAAGAACTCTCTTCCTGTGTACTTCCACAGGTCTACAATTTGCCTATAGTGTTTAGCATTCACTTACATTCATCTTCAGTGGTTTGTCCATTGTTTTACATATTAATCACATCTCCTCAAATGAATCAGAGCCCCTTGACCAGGAACTACAGACTATACTGTAAAATATATACTCTATTTTACTGCACTATTCCACACTGCATAACACTATGGTATCAAAAACTTAGAGACACTAATTTTGTATCTCAGCTTTTGAGTCTGAGGTTTTGGGTTGATTGTATTTAGGTAGATTCTACCCCACCCTACATTCCTCCAGGAAATAGGATGCTATTGTATTTCAATGTCCTCTCATAACTTCACTGTGTCAAAGGTAAATAACTATTGATTTTTAGTATACATAACTAGCCATGTTCATCCCATCTTTGAGAATCTTTACTTATTAACAACAAGAAGCACACATGCATTATAAAATTCCAGGGAAAGGTTTATTCTGGTGTTGTTAGCCATATCTTTTATATTCATTTGAAAATATTAATTAAATTAGTTGATTAATTAAACTCCTCACTCTTCTTAAAATCTCCTTGTCATCTGATGTCAGAGGAGAAAAATATTTCCTGTCAAGGAGCTAAGATTTTATAATCATTTACACAGAAGAACAGTCACTTTATGTTGGTCAACATGAAAAATAATTTGCCCGGGAGAAATGGGAATATGCTTGTTTATTTTTTGGCAATATATGCAACTTCAAACTCAATAAGCTAAAATCTGTTCCTTTCAGAATATAAATTGACTGTCAAGAATCTGTGTACCAAATGATTATGTTGCTGCATATTTCTCTCTTAATTCATGCACACCATGTATTGTATAACATTACCTCATATGCTGTAATCATCATGTGTCACATGCAAGATACATAAAATACATCATGAACGTCCCACTAGATATCAAAGCCGTCCAAGTCTAATTAACTTATTTTACAGACTGTTTCTAGTTCTTGTCTCAAAACATACAAACATCAGAAATCAGAAGTCAGTCTAAATGTATGAATACCCTATTGTAGTAAATCATAATATCTTAGTTTGCTATTCTTTGGTTATCTGGATTTCTTCCAAACATAATTCTTGCTGTTTTTTCTAATATCACTTTGGAGCAATTTAAAAGATGGTACAAACAGCAACTCCTTTTCATATTGAATATGTTCATGAACTGTGAATTATTGCATGTGGATTGGTCACCATTTTAATCCACTATAGGTTTTTCCAGAGTCAAAAAGTCATACTTCCCCACAGAGCAAAAGTCATCCTCCTTTTAATTCAGGAAAGTCCATAGGTGATTGATAGAAAAATCTGCAAAAAAGAACAGAGCTGATTTTCTTCACAAATCTCATGGATATATTGAAATTCTAGCTGTTTGGGATCTGAACTGCTTCAGAGGAAGTTAATACCCTGAACTTGGAGAACACAGAAGAAAAGCGGGTGGTGTGACTCAGCCCACATTATCTTTTCAGTGTGGAGTGATTGTATCCCCAGAGCTTAGACCACAGAGAATATGAGCTCTGACCCATGACTTGTGCATGTCCCTTACTCACCCAAGGCACAGCCTTGTAAACACATTCCTCCACACCACATGCAATCCCCTCTTCTGACATGCTTTCCTTGCCCTCTACTTTTCCCATGTGCGTTAGGATCTGAACAACATAGGAAGAGCATGGGCCTGGCACGTTGGGGAGACTGTGTCGACAACAGTTATGTGTCTCTTCCCTGCCTTTGGAGAAATAAAAAATGTTCCTCTCATGAAAACTGGCTGCATTCAAACAGCAAGATGTAAGAATAAGAAGTAGTCCTTACTCCTTGGAGGCCCTTATCTGTTCTTATTTAAAAAAGCAGGACCTGTGCTTCTTGACACGAAACCCTCAGGCCAAGGGTGAAAGCTTGTGTGTGTAAGTAGTCTGAGGCCCAAGATGTCACTCAGACACCTGTTGCCATGCAGGAATCGGTGGCTGTGTATCAGGTTCACCGACCCTCTCGCCCAAGGTAGCTGGCTGTCTTCATACTCATCCTGGTCAGGACTGCTAGAGAGATGCCCAGTCTCAGGGTGGAGGAAGCCCTGAGCCTTCCCAGAAGGCCACAAAGGCTAGGAAAACTCTAAGAAATCCTGCCAGCTTGGATTGTAATTTCAGCACTTTTATGACAAATTCCTGTAATGTTTATTCATTTTTCCGAAATTTTCCCAGAAAAGGGTATATATCTGCCTCCCAGGGTTTCACAAGTAATGCTGACACATTTTTGTAGCAGCTGTCATTGAACGATACTTTTCTCCCAGTTTTCATCATGAAGCTAGAATTCATTGAAGTGGGACATAGGAAGTTTTTATTTTCCTGTGAGTTTGAGACCATATTGAGGCAACAGCCGTAAAGGAAATGGGCGGGGAATTGTTATTAACTGTACTGAACTTGAGTTCTCGCAAACCGAACACATTGTCTTTCTAGAAAGTTGCTCCGAGTTCTCTAAACACCAAATTCTTTCCTTTTTACTTTCTGCAAATTTTCTCTTTTGTTTTTAACTAATCTGGAATATGAATTATTTTCATAGTATTGTGTTTTTTAACTTCCCTTTATATTGTCAGCATTTTCCCAAATCATTAATGGCATGATTTTTAATAGGCATATCATATAATATAGTCATATTTATATATTTAACTGTTGCCCTCTTGTTAGTTAACAAGATTATTTCTAATATTTCAGTATGATAAATATTGGAATAAGGATGCTGTGACCATTCTTATACATAAATCTGTTTTTAGTTCTGATTGTTTCTTTAGGGTTGATTTTTGGAATTGAAATCACTGGGTAAACGTACATTTGCCTTATAAGGTGTATTCTTATTTTAAAAAAAAGTGGCATAATAGTATAGTGAAACTCATGTACTCATCACTCAGCTTCAACAATGGTCAACTTATGAGCATCTCACTTCTCCTCCACCACCAATCCGACCCCCTTCACCTGTTATTTTGAAGCAGATCCCAGACACCTGCCATTTCCTCCTAGAACTCATCCTTGACTTCTTGCCTTGGTTGCACATGGCGATCCATCAGCATGTCCCACTGGGGCATGCTCCAAAATATTCCTTGACTGTGTCCACTCTCTCCATCTCCATGGGTGCTACTCTCGTCCAGGCCAACACCATCCCTTGCCCAGACCACTCCGGTAATCTCCTAATTGGTTTCCCTGCTCCTGCTCTTGCTACTTATCTTAACATAAATACCTAGTACTTCTAATAATGATTTTAAGACTATTTTCTATAAAACTCATAATAAATTGATCTTGTCTAACTCTTTAAACTTTCCTGTTGAGCATATTTTTAAAAAGGGGATTGTAAAATGTGTCCAACCTATTTCAAAGAGGTTAAGTCCAACAAACAACAAGTAATCTCTTGATAGAGAAATGGGGGGAATATTTATAATTATATACAAGGTTTGTCCAGTAAGTATCCAGCCTTTTACTATGAAAAATAGAGACATTTATTGAAGAAGATACAAGAAACATTGTACATAGGACAATGATACTACAGTCCCCTTCAAAGTAGGCACCTTGGGACCTCACACAGTTCTCCCATTCATCTTCACCTGCCCCATTGTATTTTCCTGAGTCTCATCACTGGTCTGAAATCTCTTCCCTTTCAAAGGTGATTTTAGTTTTGGGAAAAGCTGGAAGTCACAGGGCACCAAATCTGGGCTGTAGAGGGGCTGAGTCACCTGGGTGATTTGATAGTTTGCCAAAAAAACTCTGCGTGAATGTGATATATGAGCAGGTGTGTTGTTCTGATGAAGCTGCCAATCACCAGTTGCCCATAGCTGTGGTCTTCTGAATCATCTGAATAGTTTCTATGGGGAATGTTTAAGTTTAATGCAAAATCTGATGCAGGTTCAAAGCTTTATTCACTCAGTCATATTGAATGTGATGGCCACACAGTACACATGCTCATTCAATGGCACCTATTGCCCCTACGGACTAGTCCAATGAAGTTGTCATTGTTCACACATGTGCATTCCAGTCCACTCTCCTTGGCTGTCAGTTTACATCAATATTGTGCAAACAGTTCTTGTTACATTAACAGTGACTAGACTTTTCCAGACAGACCTTGTATATCTAGAGTATGAAAACAGATATATTGCTAAAATTAGTCACTATATGATAGCTAAGATTAGTATATCTGGGAGTCTTCTAAAATGACATATATAATATGTAATTATATGTAGATCTAGATTATGAAAACAAATAGATGGAAATATATTGCTAAAATCAGTCACTAAGTGCTATCTAAATTTAGTATATCTGGAAGTCTTTAAAAATTATATATCTATAATACATATATATTAATTTGAATAGTTTTGTCTGGAGAGAAGTGGTTAAATTATATAACTCACTAAAGTTTCTTCTAGCTACTAAATTCTTGTAGTCTATGAGATTTCTTGATGTAATATAAATTTCCAGGTAAAAATTGAACATTCAGTAGGAGTGTCCAACCTGTAGCCCATGGGCCACATGTGGCTCAGGATGGCTAAGAATGCAGCCCAACACAAAATCACAAATTTACTTAAAACATTATGAGATTTTTTGTGATTACATGTCACAATGTATCTAATGTGTGGCCCAAGATAACTCTTCTCTTTCCAATATGGCCCAGAGACACCAAAAGGTTGGACACCCCTAGTTTATTGCTTCTGAAGACACAATAAAGTTATAAGGCTAAGGCCAAAAAGAGTTCGGTTAAGTGAATGATGGTGATGCTCACTTAATTGCTAAATAAAATATGTAGATTTACACCTTGTCTGTCCTGTGGTTATTGAAGCCACTGCTGTCATGGAAAATGTAGAGAGACTGAGATGTGATAATTTGTTATGGTTGGTGGAAATTTGACTGTGTTGACTCCTCAAATTAGAAGACAGTTTCTATTACCTCCATAGAGTTCAGACTATGTCAGACAGATAGTACTTAAGTGACACTTGCAATATCTCTGTGTCCTTAATCTGCATGGCAGCAACTCTAAGCAGACTCCCTTCAGCTCCTGCCACTGCAGTGGTATAGCCTGTCCATCAAGTGGGCCCCATGGCTTCTTCGTGCCCCTCTCGCCTCTTATACACACCTACTTCCCAGGAAAGCCCACTTTAAGCCCATTCTTAGAAGAATGAAAATGTTAATTCCTTGTGGGGTAAAACCTTATGGATTGTTAGGCAAAGTAGTTTCTAGTGCACAATGTGATCAATGCCATCTTAGAGGCAAGTGGCTCTCAGTGGCCGCCAGTTCACCCCAGGAGAGGTGGGCTCATATTATCTGAAAAGGATGTTCCCACACAGAAAAGTAGGCCCATGAAGTTGTTCATTGCTTTGGAACATACAGTATTTTAACAAGCAAGTGTCACTGGGCTACAAGCCCCTATCCTTTTCTCATGTAGAGTTCCACCACCTTGTAGTCTCCCAAAACTCTACTACTATCCCTAAGTTCCCTTAATAAACACTTTGTTTGATACTGGAGTTTTCAGCCTCTTTGTCCAGTCTCTCAGCCCAGTCCTTCTTTGGAGGTTGGTTTCAGTATACCTGGGGAAATTTTTTCAACATGGGTGAATGCTCTCCCTTTCTTTTCTTGGGTACAGTTCTGAGAAGCATTTTGTAGTGTTCTTGTCCACTTGCTAACACATTTTGTACTGACTCTCTTTCCCTATGCTGTGCCCTCTCCCCACCCAAATGGCCTCTGTGTCCTGCCTCATGGTGTCCATGCCCTTGGGTAATTCTCATTCCTGGAGTGTGGGTTGGATCTAGTGACTCTTCTTTTTTATTATTTTTTAAATTTTTTTCATTGTATTTTTTTCTTTACCATTTAGTCCCCTTAAGCCCTTATCCCCACCACGGTCACCACGCTGTTGTCCATGTCCATGAGTCCAAACTACATGACAACAGTGGTAGAATTCTGAGATTAGGATATAAGGAGACTGACTTTGGTCTTGCTTGCCCTCTCTTGTTCTCTCTCTCCCTTGGGAGCCCTGGTTCTGGTGAAAGCCACCTGCCATATTATGAGCAGCCTCGTGGAGAGGCTCACTGGCAAAGAACCAAGGTCATCACCAATAGTCGGTGAGGATGTGAAGGCTACCAACATCCCGGTGTAAGGTTGGGAGCAAATTCTCCCTCAGACCTGTGTTGAGGTGGGGGACTACAGTCTTGTGAGAGACCCTGAGATAAGGGCATTCAGCTAAGCAGCTCCTGGTTCTCTGACCCAGTGACACTGTGAGATAAGAGACGCGTTGTTATAAGTAGCTACATCTGGGGCTGTAATATGGCATTGTAATACAGCAATAAATAGCAAATGCACTCTATACCCAGTATTACCCCAATCCTTCACTCTTGCTCTCTGGAATCACAATCCCCAATCAAGTGCCACATATAGGATTTTGATTCACACTGTGTTTTCTGGGGAACCTAAGACATATTTTCATGTTCTCTGGTATCTATTTGTTCATTAGCTCATTCTTTATGCTACATGCAAACCTCTTTTAATTGTTTTTATTATTTAGCCTAGGATAAGGTAAATCCTTTTGATTTGCTGACTTCCTCTTTCCTCAGCCCAGGTTAATTTTTATCAGCAGTGTTTTTGGCTGTTGTTTCTGTACCAAGTTCTATCATTACTCCCTTAGGAACGCTTACAAGTTTTTTGCACAAATGTCCATTTCCTGCTTTCCCTGGCTGTTATCTTCTCTCTCATCTCTCTCTCCCTCTCTCTTTCTCTCCCTCCCTCTCTCTCTCTTTTAAATTCCTTTGCTTTATGAAATAGGCCCTCATGTTGGTTTTTCATATTTCTGACTCAGTTTTCAATTAAGTTACTTATTTTCATTACTAGCTCCAAATGGTGGTGACTTCTAGAATTGACAAGGATACCTTTTTTGAAAAACCTTTGGATATTTCTAACTAAAATTTATATTTCCTTGTGGTTTAGCTAGAGAAGATATGGTGAAAGCCTAGAACCCTGGGGAGCTCAGAAGGGTGAGTCAACGCAGAACCAGGTGGCAATGACTTAAGGACAATGTAGAGAGAGGGAAGGGGGTGCTGTCAGCTTGCTGTAATAGCAAGCACAATTATATTATGTGCTGTCTGTGCTTCTCATGTGATTTCATCATAAGCGGCACTTGGACGGTACCATCCACCTGCGTGGACAATACCATCCACTTCCAACCCCTAAGGCTGCAGGTTGCCTTTCTGTGATTTATTGTCTCCTTCAAAGCTACACTTGCTATTCATTTGAATTAGGTTTTATTTATGTCAGAATATTTAGGGTGGGACATGCTACCATGATTTATTCCAAGTTTCACCCTCTCCAAGGAATGGCTTTGAAAGTAAGTAAGCAGTGTTTTTATTACACAGCTGGGAAAAAAAGAACTGGTTCATAGGGAAGTTTGGAATTTGTCCTAGATCAAAAATTGAAGAGAATGGCAAAGAACTTTTTTTTCTTTTTGCAAAGAACTTTTAACATTCTCCTATATGCAAAAATTATTCATTTTGACAATTACAGTTTTGAAATCAGGTATACTTGAAAGTTTTAAAGTTTAAATTGGGGTTGACTTTTGGTGAAGTTCTCAAAATTTATCTTCAGTATGTCCAGTTTAATATTTCTGTATTTTTTCCTGCTCTTTCCCTCTTTTCCACTACTGCCTATCTGTGTTGTTTCAACCAAGTATTTTTTTTCTCAAAACCTGGGCTAAGCAAAGGAGCTGAGTCTATACCCTCATAGTAGAGAAGTATTTGTTAATGTTTAAGGTATTACTTCTCCTTAAAAGTGATGAATAAATGAATTTCTAATTGTGGAACTTTGAGGCTCCAAAAATCAGGATTGACTTGGTTGGAGAACCAAGGTGAAGATTGGGGGAAAAGGTTTGAAAAAAATGTATTTTATTGGCTCCTAGAACAGATGGAAGCTCTACTTATTTCTCTGTTGGTAGAATGAGCCTTGCAGTGACTAGCAGGGTGTGCTAGGGAGAGTACCTCAGAAATAGTTATACTACTTGCTCAGGCTTACCTATATTTCTTTTAGATAGACAATTTTTAGAGAAGTTTTAGGTTCACAGCAAAAATGAAGGGAAAGTTTGAGAGCTTCCATGTATTTGCCAACTACCACCATGTATAACCTCCCCCGCTGTCAACGTCCTGCAGCAGAATGAGACGTTGGTTAGAATTGAAGTTCATCCTTTACTTTAGGGTTGCTCTTGGTGTTACACACTTTATGCGTGTGGACAAATGTATAATGACACGTCTCCTTTATTATAGTATCTTACAGAATAGTTTTATTGCCCTAAAAGTCCTTTGAGCTCCACCTATTCATCCCTCTCTCCCCTGAGCCAGTGGCAGTCATTGATCTCAAAACTGTCTCCATAGTTTTGCCCTTTCTGGAATGTCAATGGTTGGAATCATATAGTAGGTAGGCTTTTCAGATTGGCTACTCTCACTTGGCAATAACATTTAAGGTTCCTCCACGTCTTTTCATGGCTCGATAGCTCATTTATTTTTAATGCTGAATAATATTCCATTATTCTAGATACACCATAGTTTATTTATCCATCCTACTGAAGAACATTTGGTTGCTTCCAAGATTTGGCACTAGGAATGAAGCTTCTATAAGCATCTATGTACAAGTGTTCGTGTGGAATAAGTTTTTAAGTAGAGTGTGATTGTTGTATTATATGGGAAAAGCATGTTTAGTTTTGTAAGAAACTGCCAAACTATCTTCTAAAGTGGCTGCACCATTTTGGATTCTCACCAGCAATGAATAAATGTTCCTCTTGCTCCACATACTTGTCAGCATTTGATGTCAGTATTTTAGATTTTGGCCATTCTAAAATCTAGGTGTATAGTGGTATCTCATTGATATTTTACTTTGCAATTCTACAATGACTTATGATGTGAAGCATCCTTTTTAAAAAAATATATTTTATTGATTATGCTATTACAGTTGTCCCATTCCCCCCTTTTATTCCCCTCCACCCTGCACACCCCCTCCCACCCACATTCCTCCCCTTTGGTTCATGTCCATGGGTCATACATATAAGTTCTTTGGCTTCTACATTCCCTATACTATTCTTAACCTCCCCCTATCTATTTTCTACCTACCATCTATGTTACTTATTCTCCATACCTTTTCCCCATCTCTCCCCTTCCCACTCCCCTGTTGCTAACCCTCCATGTGATCTCCATTTCTGTGGTTCTGTTCCTGTTCTAGTTGTTTGCTTAGTTTGCTTTTGTTTTTGTTTTACGTGTGGTTGTTAATAACTATGAGTTTGCTGTCAGTTTACTGTTCATATTTTTTATCTTCTTTTTCTTAGATAAATCCCTTTAACATTTTTCATATAATAAAAGCTTGGTGATGATGAACTCCTTTAACTTGACCTTATCTGGGAAGCACTTTATCTGTCCTTCCATTCTAAATGAAGGCTTTGCTGGATAGAGCAATCTTGGATGTAGGTCCTTGCCTTTCATGACTTGGAATGCTTCTTTCCAGCCCCTTCTTGCCTGTAAGGTCTCTTTTGAGAAATCAGCTGACAGACTTATGGGAACTCCTTTGTAGATAACTGTCTCCTTTTCTCTTGATGCTTCTAAGATTCTCTCCTTATTTTTAATCTTGGGTAATGTAATTATGATGTACCTTGGTGTGCTCCTCCTTGGGTCTAACTTCTCTGGAACTCTCTGAGCTTCCTGGACTTCCTGGAAGTGTTTCCTTGGCCAGATTGGGGAAGTTCTTCTTCATTATTTGTTCAAATAAATTTTCAATTTCTTGCTCTTCCTCTTCTCCTTCTGGTACCCCTATAATTCGGATATTGGAACGTTTAAAGATGTCCTGGAAGTTTCTAAGCCTCTCCTCATTTTTTTGGATTCTTGTTTCTTCATTCTTTTCTGGTTGAAGTTTCTTTCTTCGTTCTGATCCACACCATTGATTTGAGTCCCAGATTCCTTCCCATCACTATGGGTTCCCTGTGCATTTTCCCTTATTTCACTTAGCATTGCCTTCATTTTTTTCATTTAATTTGTGACCAAATTCAACCTATCCTGTGAGCATCTCGATTACCAGTGTTTTGAACTGTGCATCTGTCAGGTTGGCTATCTCTTCGTCACTTAGTTGTATTTTTTCTGGAGCTTTGATCTGTTCTTTTATATGGACCCTTTTTTTTTTCTGTGTTGGTGTGCCTGTTATGTAGCAAGGGGTGGAGCCTTAGGTGTTCACCAGGGCGGGGCAACCCACGTTGCTGCTTTGAGACGCTGTATGTTGAGAAGGGGTTGAGAGGGAACAATGGCTCTTGATGTGCTCTCTGCCAGATTTCAGTCACTTCCCCTGCTTCCCACAAGCAAAGTGGGCCCTTCTAGTGCTGATTCCCGACTGGGTAGGCTTGTGTATGTTCTAGTATCCTGTGGGTCTCTCCAGTGAACTCTCCTGTGAGGCTGGTAGTTTCCCCTGCTTTTGCCTCAACCCCCACAGATGTTTTCAATCAGTGGTTTGAGGCTTCATTTCCCCGTGCTGGGACCCCGGGTTGTGAGGTCTGTCTTGCTCCCCAGATGTTCCTCCCGGTTTATCCACACATGAATGTGGGACTGCCCAGTCCACCAGCTGCTGTCTTGCCTGCCCTGGTCCTCCATCACCACTTTGCCTTGAGTACTCTCAGCCCAGCTGCCCATTTCCACCCCTCCTACCACTCTGGATGGATGTTTTTTCTTTAACTCTTTGGTTGTCAGACTTCCATACAGTTTGATTTCCTGTCAGTTCTGGTTGTTTTTTGTTTTTAAATCGTTGTCCTTCTTTTGGTTGTGCAAGGAGGCAGTGTGTCTGCCTATGCCTCCATCTTGGCCAGAAGTCCTGGAGCATCTTTTTATATGCTTATTAGCCATTGTCTGTTCTGGACTTTTGCCCATTTTAAAATTGTGTGTACCTATTTTTACTGTATAAGTTTAAGAGATTTTTGGTATATTTTGAATAGCAATCCTTTCTCAGATGCCTTTTGCAAATATATTCTCCCAGTGTGTGGCTTGTCTTTTCATTCTCTTGAGGATCATGTTTTTACATGTGGAAAATCATTTTTTTTCCATGTTCATTTACTTCCTGGTTCCTGAGAAGCAGCTAACAAAGCTGAGGTGGCATGAAAAGAACATCATGTTCTGCTATCCACGGGGTATTTGAATCCTAAAATGCACATTTTATTTCTTGTCTGCTTTATTCCATACATCTCATCACTAGTAGCTTATACAAAGGGACTGAGGAATGGAGTATGTGGTCTCCGAGATGGAAGTTACCCCTAGGATTTCTGTTATATATTCCTTGGAACTTCAGGGCCTTATTGCTCTTGGAAGTTTCAGATTCCAATTCTGTGTACAGGCATTGGCTGCAGGACCAGCCCAATTTCACAGGGTTACTTATTAATAAAATGAATTAATTCCTCCAGTATGTATTGATCAGGTTGTAGTTTTAATTTGCATTTCCCTGATAACTAATGATGCTGCATATCATTTCATAAGCTACTTATATACCTTCTTTTGTGAAATGTAAGTATTTTGTATACTTTACAACTGGGTTGATTTCTTATATTGAGTTATAGGAGTTCATTACATATTCTAATATAACCCCTATGTCATATATATCTCTAAACCATTTCTCCTTTTGCCCTTAATTTTGTTTCACAATGTCTTTGATAAACAAAAGTTTTAAGTTATGATGTTCAGGTTATCAATTTTTTCTTTTCTGATTAGTGCTTTTGATTTCCTTGTCTAAAAAAATCTTTGTCTACCCAAAGTTCACAAAGATATTCCCTTATATTTTTATCTCAAAATTTTTTAAATTTATTTTTTACATAGCTCTGAGTCAAATTTTTCATATGGTGTGAGATACAGGTCAAGGCTCATTTTTATCCATATAGCTATCAGTTTTCCAGCATCATTTGTTGACAAGACTATCCTTTCTTTTTTGATTTACATTGGTACCTCTATCAAAAATTAATGGCTCACACACATGTGGACCTACTTCTGAACTTTTGTTTATTTCAGTTTTGTTTACTGTCTTGATTACTTAATTACAGTATACATCCTTTAAGTTTGTGATTTCTATTTTGAAATTATTTGGGTAAACTTCTAGTTTGTCCAAGATTGTGTAGCCCCATTCCACCCAGGTCTTTCCTCTCACAACTAAAAATTCCTAGACATGACATAACCATTAGCACAGGGAGTCTCTGAAAGGTAGAAGGAGGAGGATGGGTTACCTAGAGACCTCAGGACTTAAGGAAGAACAAGGTGGTAAGTTTTGGAATTTCCCTATAGACTCTCATATATCTTGAACAGGGAGCTCAGAAACCTCAAACCAAGAACCACCAATAGGCACAGACAAGGAAACTCTCCAAACCCCCCCTCTACAAAAAAAGCAAATAACAAATAACTCTATTCCCCTTTGTTGAAGAATGAAAAAAGGGTGGCCTAACAACAAAAAGTATTTTTTGGCAATGCCCACCCTACTTTATCCAAACACCAACAGAAAACCCACAGCCTACTCTCTCACCCCATAAAAACAGACTGTGTGTTCCAATTCCCTAGTCTGTCAGCAGGGCTGAGCAGGATGCTGATCTTCATTTCCCATCCAGTGAAAGCCAACAGTGCTCTGATTTCCACAACAGGGGTGGTGTCTGCAGAGTCCAGTGGTGAACTGAACCTTCAGGCACATATAGAAGCAAGAAGAATTAAGGAGACAATGGGAGGCAGTGCTGGGCAGCGCCAGGCAGTGCTTGTTACTACTAGGTTGAAAGGAGAGAGAGACAAATCCACATTTCTAGTTGGAGACTTTGATAACTCACTCTTAGCAATTCATAGAATTACTAAACAGAAAAATATGTTGACTAATCTAGGTTCTTGCTATTTTCCCTGTAAATTTTGAGTCAGTGTTTCAGTTTCTGCATAATAGTCTACTGGGATTTTATCAGTTGCAGATTTATAGGTCAATTTAGGAAGAATTGACTTCTTAATATTGAGTATTTCAACCTAACATAGACTGTGATAGCTTTCCATTTACTTAAGTCTTTAATTTCTTTTGGGGACATTTTATAATTTTTAGTATAAAGGTCTTGCATATATTTTATTGTTTATTTTATACATTTTTAAAGATTTTTATTTATTTAATTTTTAGAGAGAGGGGAAGGAAAAGGGAAAGAGAAGGAGAGAAACATCAGTGTATTGTTGCCCCCCACTGGGGATCTGGCCTGCAACCCAGGCATGTGCCCTGACTGGGAATTGAATTGGCAACCCTTTGGTTTGCAGGCTGACACTCAGTCTACTGAGTCACACCAGCCAGGGCTATTTTATATTTTTGATGGTATTTTAAATATCTTTTAAAAATGAAAATGTGTTTGGTATTCAAGTTATTTTTGCTAGGTATAGAATTTGGGGCTTTCTTGCCTCCATTGTTTCTCACAAGTCACAGTGTCATTGTTCCCTGATATATAACATGTCATTTCTTTGTCTTATTTTAGGATTTTCTCTTTATCTTTGATTTTCAGCAGCATCAGCATAGTTTTATTCATATTTATTCTTCTTAGGGTTTGCTGAGCACTTTCAATCTATAAATATAACTGTCTCCAAAATTAGGAAATTTTGGTCACTATTATTCAAAAGTTTTATGATCTCTCTTTCTTCTCTATAACTTCAAATACATGCATGTTAGACCTTTTGATGTGTTCCCCTAAGTCTTTGAGGCTCTTTAATTTTTTCCAGTCTGTTTTCTTTGTGTTCTTCATATTGGATAATTTCTGTTGATTGATATTCAAGTTTCCTGACTCTTTTCTCTGTCAATTCTACTATTAAGCTCATTCAGCACATTTTTAATTTCAAATATTATATTAATCAGTCCTAGTATTACTCATTGGTTCTTTTTCATCATTCCTATTCCTCTGCCTTTTCATTCATTCATTATGGGCATATTTTCATTTGCTTCACTGATCAGAATTATACCTGGCTTAAAATTGTGTGTATGTTAATTCTAACATCTAGATCATCTTGGGCTTTGGCTCTAGTGATTGCCTCTATTCCTGAAAATTGCTTGCATTTTTTCCATTTCTTTGTATGTTGAGAACTTTGGGATGTACCCTGAACATGGTGAAAGTTAAGTTGTGAAGACTTTTGATTTTGTTATATTTCTCCAAAGAGAGTTGTGGTTTTATTTTGTTTGGTTTAATAGGCAATTAACTTTGTTGGACCCAAACAATGAATTCTGTCTCCTGGGCAGTAGTTCAAATCACAGTTCAATTCTTATATCCTTAACTGGGTTGTCTGCAATCTGTCCAAGAATTAGGCAGATATTTGGGATGAGTACATACACAAAATGTGTGACTCTCCCTCTCTTGTACTTCGCTTTTGGAATTCCACCCTCACTTTTCAGTGGTTGTGTTGGGCCAAACTTTGTGCTCTGTTTCTTCATTCCAGAAAGACTGTGGGTTTTTTCCTCAAAGTTTTAGTCACATTGCTGTTTGCAGCCTGTCTTTTGACCTAAAGCTGTAAGAAATGAGATACTCACCCTGTGCATTTCCTTCCTTTAGGTGACAACTTCCCTCCAGAATCTACCTGCTTTTGTTCACACTGCAGTCCTTTAGATAATTTTGTTATCATTGTTGCTTTGTTTTTATGTATTTTTCAGAGTTTATTGTTATTAACAGTGGAAGGGTTAGTCAAGTAGGAGCCTACTCAGGCAAACTATTTAAGTAGACTACTATAGGATATTACTTTTAAAATGTTTTTTTAAAAATCTATAATTTTTTCCCTGGCACATAGAATTCTAATGACCTTGTGTCCTGTGTTCTTGCTGAATTTACTTTATAGTTCTAGTCACTTTTTTGGTAAACCCTTAGTGTATTTTATGTACGTGATCATTTTGTCTGTGTTGCTTTTACTTCTCCCTCTCCAGTCTGTATGTCCGTATGTTCTTTATTGCTTTTCTCACCTGATAACACTGGGGTACAGCTTCCAATGCAAAGTTAAATGCAAGTGGTGAGACCAGATATCCCTCCTTTGGGAGATCTGGTGACATCTAAAGGTGACAACATTTGATCTTTCAGTGTTAAAGGTGATGCTAGTATAGGTTTTTTGTAGATGCCCTTCATCAGGACATTCTCCTTTATTCCTAGTTTGCCAAAAGCTTTTTATTATAATTTGGTGTTAAATTTTGTCAAGTGCTTTTTCTATATCTGTTCAGATGATCATGTGAGGATTCTCTTTTAATCTGATAGTATGGTTAATGACACTGATTTTTAAAAACACTTTATTGATTTTTAGAGAAAGAGGGGAAGGTAGGGAGAGAGAGAAAGAGAGAGAGAAAGAGAGAGAGAGATTTGTTGTTCCACTTGTTTATGCATTCATTGGCTGATTCTTGCATGTGCCTTGATGGCGATAAAACCCCCAACCTTGGAGCATTGGGACAATGCTCTAGCCAACTGATCTACTCAACCAGGGCTATTAAACTGATTTTTTAATGTTAAACCAACCTTGCCTTCTGGAATAAATTCCATTTGTTCATGATACATTTTTCTTTCTACATATTGTTTAATTTGCTAAATTTTGTTTAAGATTATTGCCACATATTTTTAAAGGAGATGAACCTGTGTTCTATTCTTTTAAAGTCTTTGTTTTGGGTATCAGGAGAATGATGAGCTCATAAAATTAATTGGGAAGTGTTTGCTTCTCTTCTATTTTCTGAATGAGTTTTTACAGGGTTGTTAATATTTTTTCATAAAAATCTTATGCTAGTAAAAGTATTTGTACTTGATGTTTTCTTTGTGCAAATATTTTAATTATGAACTTAATTTCTTCAATAGCTATAAACAGCTTCAGCTTTTCTATTATTTTCATGTCAGTTTGGTAATTTATGACTTTCATGTATCTATGGGCACAAATTATTCATAATACCCTTTAATGTCTGTAGGGTTTTTAATAACATTCACTTTTGTTCTTGATATTGGTAATTTGTGTTTTCTCTCCTTTTACCTTGAAGAATGTTGAACTTATATCATTCATAGCAGGCTTTTAGGAATGTTAAAAATATTGGACCACATCCCAGGAAAAGGTGTCACCTTAGGTTAGGCTGTTCTCTTCCACCAGAGCAGTGTTCACTTAGGGATATAGCTGTTAGCAGTTAACATTCCCAGCAGCTCGGGGATGGGTACATGAGCCTAGAAAAGGAGAACTTAGCAGAGAATAGCATTATTTACTTTGGAAGAAAAAACACAATTTGAGTATGAGATAAAGTTTGAGCAAAAGCAAGGTGTTGAATAGCAAGAGACTTGCAGAGACAATATGGAATTTGACTTGGTGAGGGCCAAGGGGCAGAGAAGCAAATGTGGAAGGGCCCGGAACAGTGCCCACTATCTTGGGTTTCCTGAGTTCTAGAGACCTAGGAAACTCATAATGTCAATTGCAGGAACAGTGGTAACTCTGCACAACTAACTATATCAACTTTACGTTCTAATGCTGTTTATTTCATGCTGATGAGCAGCAGATTGATGGAAATGGATATTCACTTTGCTTAATACAGAATAAAATCATTTAAAGCACAAGTCTCTGGTAAAAAATTAATAAAGGAAGCCATTAGTGGTAAAAAGTTGGAGGTTACTGGCCTGGAGCCTTAGGTGAAAGCATTTTGGCTTAAAATCAGCACTAGGAATTTAGCTCCAGGTTCATGACCAAGAGAGCAATTCTAATGTATTCTCAAATCTTAAGTACAGAGCTGCAAATTTGACTCTGGCGATGTAAATTAGTTATTGTGTATTATAGAAAGGTTTTAAACAAAGACTTCTATCTTAAAGGAATAAAACAATCTTTGCATAGCTGTCTTTAATTGATTATCCACATGGAATTATATTTGTTATTCACAAATCATCCCAAAGTGAATGTGATACATGGATGTAATTTCTTAATCATCCACCAGAATTCCAACCACCATTCCTACTGGAGATGTGCAGGTCTTTTTTTCTGCTGGTGTTTGCCAGGAGCAGAGTCCATTTCTGGTATTTAGAAGGTGTCCCTCCTTGCCTCTTTAATTACTCTAAATTTCTACCCTGCTTGCCTTCAGAATCTCTTCCCAAGAATATATCTGAAACTCAAAGAACAAATGCTGGTTAACAAGAGGGTTATCCATCTCCTCCAGGTAGATTTGAAGGTTTGTTAGAAATCAAAACTCTAGCCTGTGGAAAATGCCATTTTAATTAGCTAGTGAAATATAGTTTCTTATAGATGCTCCCAAATCTATTAAATTCCAAGTACCTCCAAGCAGCCCTCTCTGCATCTCCTTTGCTTGCTGGCTACTCCATCTTGGCTGAGCTGCCTTCAGAGTTGCTGCATATAACAAGCATCACACTAGACATCCTCTCTCTTCCACATTCCAATTTCTTCCCCCCTTCCTCATTCTGTTCATACCACATCCAACCAGTTTCACGTCTCCATGTCATCTTTGGCTTCCCCCAGCCATGACCACTTTACTATGGATTCACACACTAATTTTTCTATTTTGCTTCAATCTGCTGCCACAACCCTGGAGCATACCCTCATCACCAATATCCCAAGTTGGTACAAGTATCCTGACCTCCTTTTTAAAAAGACTTCTGTTTTTTGGTCCCTGCAGAAGGATGACAAAAAATTAATTTTCTAAATCATATCACTCCCATGCTCTAAAATCTTTAATGAGGTCCTCAATGTTCTGGTCCCAACTCACTTTCTAATCTTGTCTTACACTTCTTTCCTTCTACACAGCCTACTGGTTTTGTCTACCTTCTAAACAGGTTGTGTAATTAATTGCCTGTCTTTGGCCTGCCTTTTACAAGAGCTTTTCATCCCTTGGGAAAGGAAGGCTCTACTGTTCCACTTGTAAAACATTTTCAGGTAGGAGCAAGTTTTCAACCTTGGCTGCTTATCTCTTCTCTTCTCCATGGCCTCTCTGGCACAGAGATCTCTTTCTTTCCTCTAAACAAGGAGAAATCCAATTCTCTGTTTACTTAGAATTCAAATATGTATTGACTTAGATTATTCCATTTCCGTAGTGTACAGGGTTAAAGTATTATTATTAGCCATAAGTAGGACCCTTCAGATGAAATGGATCCCAGGTTTTCTGTGGTAGAAAACGTAGTAGAAGCTGAGAGAAGAGGATGGGAACTCTACCTAACAAAGGTTGTGTGGACCAGCAGGATAGGCTGAAGAATCCTAGGAGAGAGGAAAGGGGAAGGGAGGGAGTGAAACCGGTGAGAGCTGGTGAAGTGCTTGATTTGAGAGATTTGGAGGGAGGGAAAATAGGGATTGTGGGAGAGTTTTTATAAGAGTGAGAATCTTGCTCTATGTGATGTGGCATAAAATTCCCTTTACACCTCAAGAGGGCTTCAGGAAATTCTTACATTGTTTTACTGACTTTTGTGTCAGATGTTTTCTTATTTAGTTAGATTGTTTCTTTTTCATGTGTGTGGTGGACTGAATGTTTGTGTCCCCTCCAAGTGCATACAGTGAAGTGCTAACCCCCACTGGATGGTATTTGGAGATGGAGTCATTGGGAAGTCATTAGGGTTAGATGAGGTTATGAGGGTGGGGCACCATGACACGATTCATGGTTTTATAAGGAAACAATGAGCTGGAGATCACTGGCTCTCTGCCATGTGAAGAAACAGAGAGAAGACCGCTCTTTGTAACCCAGGAAAATGGCCCTCACCAGGAACTGAATCAGACAGCACTTTGATCTTGGACTTCCCAGTCTCTAGAACTGTGAAAAATAAATGTCTGTTGTTTAAGCCACCCAGCCTCTGGTATTTGGTTATGGTAACATGAACAGACTAATACAGTGTGACATTGTGTTGTGACAGGCTTTCAGGTGGGAACAAGAAGGCCTAGCTCTGTGCATGCGCGCGCACACACACACACACACACACACACACACATTCTTGTGTCATCTATAAATCCTTCTGGAACAACAGCTTTTACTTCTCAGTATCCCGTGCAATGCCGAGCAATACTGTGACTGTAAGAAGCGCACCTAACCTGACTGTTTGTCTTTGGTGTTCCTGAACCTTTGTGTCCCTCTTCACCCAATTCCAGTAGACCTGTCATGGCCTCCGGTGGCTCTCCAGTGATGTGCATGTGTCCCAGTGACTATGCAAAGACATCCACTAGGGTTTGGGAAGAGAATAAAATGAGAAAAAAAACCCCACAAACAACTCCCACACACATATACACACATGCACAAGTTCATCCTTTAATATCTATTTTTTGTTTATTTTATAATATACATGCAAAATAGAATTGGCATATAATAGAAACTGTTTGGAAATTATAGTATTAGAATTTGAATATCCTGTGAGAGGCTCTAGTTCAGTATTTCCATACCTAGATAAACTTCAAGGAGCTGGCCACTTTAGAAACACAGATTTCTAAGTTCCATCTCATTCCTACTGAATCATCATGGGTTAAGTTTGGGACAAGAATTTGAAGTTTAACAAACTCCCAGTTCATCCTGAAGCAATCCATCCATGGTTCTGCTGTCCACTGAGATCTAACCCTCTCATTTTGTTGAAGAGGAGAGTGACTCTTAAAGAAGTAAAATGACTTGTTGAGGACACAGCCAATTAGTAGCAAAGCCTAGATCAGGACCCACATCTCTGCCTTCTAATCCCATGCTTGTTCTATCCCACATAAAATGTGGTTGATTTTTCAAGCTATGGGTATAGTTTTCAAGTTTCCCAGACGCTTCTTTCTCCTATTCTATCATCTGGACACTTCCCAGGGGTTTGTTATCTGCAGAAAGACATCCAGGATGATGTCATATCTGTTGCTAGCAGAATCATGCAGAAATCGAGACAGTTCAGGCTGCAGAATGTGATGTTGCACAAATGGCTTGATTTCCTGATAGAACTCACAAGGGGAAAATTTTAAGCTTACTAAGTTATATTGATTGTGATTGGAAAACACCAAAAAGCTTTTGAGCTTTTGTAGATGCAAGGTACACAAATTAAGGGCCTCTAACAAACCTATTGCCAGCATGGGTGAGTAGATACATGGTGGTCCTAGTAATTAAAATAGAGAATTTAGGGAAAGGAACAGGTTTAGGGAGTTTGCTGGTACATTAGTAAAATATTTTTATGGAACAGATTACCTCAGAATTTAGCAGCTTAAAACCCCATATCACCTCATAGTGTCTGTGGATCACCCATCAGGCACTGCTCAGCTAGGTGCCTTGGGCTGAGCATCTCTCACAGATGCAGTCAAGGTGTTGGCTGGGGTTGCAGTCCTGGCTGAAGAATTCCAAGCTCACTCATGTGGTTGTCAGCAGAATTTAGTTCACCCAGGGCTGTTGGACTGAGAGCCTTAGGTCCTTACGGGCTGTTGGCCTGGGGCCTTCCTCTGTTTCTTGACATAGGGCAGCTCAGAATGCGGCAGCTGGCTTCCAGCAGTGTGAGGACCCAGGAGAGTAAGAAAGGGAAAGCAAGATGGAATCTAGTCTTTTTGTAAATTAATATTAGAAGCAACACCCCATCATCTCTGCCTTACTCTATCTGCTAGAATTAAGTCACTAGGTCCAGCCCACACTCAAGAGAAGGGTATTACCCAAGGGCGTGAGTACCAAGAAGTGGGGATCACTGATCACTGGGAGGTAACTTGGCAGTTGGAGGACTAGGTGGAGACACGCAGCAGGCATTTGGACATCTGTGTGAAGCTCTAGGGATGTGTCTACTGAAGATACAGATCTGGGAGTTAGTAGCATTTCATGAATAGGAGATGAAATCATGGGAAAAGATAAGTCATCCAGAAAGAACATCTTTAAAGGTATCCACTAATTACTAGTAATGACTAATTACTAAATCCTTAGAGAAAGTTCAGATTGAAATTTAAAACAAAAATATACATAGAAAAAAATAAATGTCACTAACCACAGCCACTGGTTACTCCTAACTTGATGAACTGCAGGACATAATGAAATATAATAATATCTGTATAATAGGGATACCAGAAGGAAAGGAAGAGGAGCAAGGGATAGAAAACCTGTTTGAAAAAGTAGTGATGGAAAACTTCCCTAATTTGATGAGAGGAAAAGTCACACAAATCCAGGAAGCACAGAGGATCCCAATCAAGAGGAACCCAAAGAGGCCCATTCCAAGACACAACATAATTAAAATGGCAAAATTTAAAGACAAAGAGAAAATCCTAAAGGCAGCAAGGGAGAAATAGTAACATACAAGGGAGCCCTGATAAGGCTAGCAGCTGACTTCTTAACAGAAACACTACAAGCCAGATGGGAATGTCAAAAAATATTCCAAGTAATGAAAAGAAAGGCCTGCAACTGAGACTACTCTATCCAGCAAGGCCCTCAATTAAAATGGAAGGTGAAATAAAGAGTTTCCCAGACAAAAGAAGGCTCAAAGAATACACCTCCACCAAACCAGCACTGCAAGACATGCCAAAGGGACTACTTTAAGAAGAGGAAGAAAAAAAGTGAAAGAGAGAGGAACTCAGGTACAAAGGGGATAAAATGGCAATTAATAAGTACCTATCAACAATAACCTTAAATGTAAATGGATTAAATGCTCCAATCAAAAGACATAGGGTAGCTGAATGGATAAGAAAACATGACCCACACATATGCTCCCTACAAGAGACCCACCTAAGAACAAAAGACCTACACAGACTGAGAGTGAAGGGTTGGGAAAAAAATATTCCAAGCAAATGAATAGGGGGAAAAAAAAGCCAGGGTAGCAATACTTATCTCAAGCAAAACAGACTTAAAAACAAATGCCATAAAAAGAGACCCAGAAGGACACTTCATAATACTCAAGGGAAGAATCCAAGAAGACATAAACATTCTAAACATATATGCACCCAACATAGGAGCACCCAAATATATAAGGAAAATCTTGGAGGACTTCAAGAAAGATCTAGACAGCAACACACTTATACTGGGGGATTTTAACACTCTATTGTCAAAAATGGATATGTCTTCCAAACAAAATGTCAACAAGGATATTGCTGCATTAAACAATGCCCTAGATCAAATTGACTTAACTAATATATATATATATAACCTTTCATCCCAAAGAAGTAAAATATACATTCTTTTCAAATGCACATGGAACATTTTCAAAGATAGACCACATGACAGTACACAAAACAAGCCTCAACAAATTCAAGAAAAGTGAAATCATACCAAGCATTTTCTTGGACCACAAGGGTGTGAAACTAGAAACCAACCTCAAGTAAAAAACTCAAAAACACTCAAATTTGCAGACATTGAATAGCATGATATTAAACAATGAATGGGTAGGTAATGAGATCAAGGAAGAAATAAAGAAGTTTCTGGAAACAAAGGAACACACAACAGTCCAAAACTTATGGGACACAGTGAAGGCAGTCCTGAGTGGGAGGTTCATAGCAATACAGGCCTACCTAGAAACGATAGAAACATTTAAAATAAACAAGCTAACCCTACATCTACAAGAACTGGAGGAACAACAACAAAAAAAGCTCAGAGAGAGTGGAAGGAAGGAAATAACCAAGAT
Source organism: Tonatia bakeri (assembly GCA_004024845.1). Taxonomy (NCBI): domain Eukaryota; kingdom Metazoa; phylum Chordata; class Mammalia; order Chiroptera; family Phyllostomidae; genus Tonatia; species Tonatia bakeri. Next base: position 44,572 of record PVIA01011236.1, read on the forward strand.
CAGAGCAGAATTAATGACAGAGAGACTAAAACAAAAATTCAAAGATCAATAAATCCAGGAGATGGTTCTTTGAAAAGATAAGCAAAATCAACAAGTCATTAAGCAGATTCATCAAGAAAAAAGGAGAACCCAAACAAACAAAATTAAAAGTGAAAGAGGAGAGATTACAACTGATACCATAGAAATAAAAAGGATTGTAAGAAATTACTACAAAGAACTGTATTTGAAGAAATTTGAGGACTTCTGGCCAAGATGGAGCCATAGGTAGTCGCATTGTGCCTCCTCGCGCAACCAAAACTAAGGACAACAAAAATTGAGAAACAAAAAACAACCAGAACAGAGAGAAAGCAACTGAATGGAAGTTGGACTACAGTACATCCAGACAGGTAAGGAGGGGCGGAGTCGGAGGCCTGTGGAGAGGGTTCCCAGCAGGAAGAAGCGCTGGCTGGCAGGTGTGGGCACGCAGGGCACAGAAAGCAGCTGACGGACAGGTGGCAGACCCTGGGCTCAGGAGGCGACAAGCAGACCCAGTGAGGGGCGCAAGGCATCTGGCTGTCCGCAGCCACACATTTGCGCGCAAACTAAGCGAAAACGGGCAGCGACACGGACCGCGTGGCCCAGGGACCCAGTGCCGCAGGGTTTCAAAGCTTAAGAGTACCGAGTGGGAGCTGAGGCTAGGAGATTCTCTCAGCCTCACAGGAGACTTCTCGGGGAAACCCACAGAGTCCAAGAAAGTGCACAAGCCCACCTGCCTGTGAGCCAGCACCAGAAGGGCCCAATTTGCTTGTGGGAGGCAGTGGAGGGGACGGAAGTCCTAGAGAGAGCAGAGCAGGCGCCATTGTTCCCTCTCAGACCCCGCCACCACATACAACGTAACAACCCAGAGACTGGGGTGCCCCACCCTGGTGAACACCTAAGGCTCCGCCACCCTTACATAACAGCTGCAACCAAACCAAAGGAAAATAAAAAAATAAAAAAGATGGCTCAAACAGAATTGAAAGCTCCAGAGCCAATTTTTTTAAGTGACCAAGAGATAGCCGACCTATCAGATGCACAGTTCAAAGCACTGGTGATCAGGAAGCTCACAGAATTGGTTGACTTTGGACATAAATTAGATGAACAAATGCAGGCTACGATAAGAAAAATGAAGGAAAACACACAGGGAACCAATAGTGAGGGGAAGAAAACTGGGACTCAAATCAATGGAGTGGACCAGAAGGAAGAAAGGAACAACCAAACAGAAAAGAATGAAGAAACAAGAATTCAAAAAAATGAGGAGAGGCTTAGGGACCTCCAGGACACCTTTAAACATTCCAACATCTGAATTATAGGGGTACCAGAAGGGGAAGAGGAAGAGCAACAAATT
>PVIA01011237.1:0-46196 GCA_004024845.1 Tonatia bakeri
TGGGGAATATGTAGCATAGATGGTAGGTAGAAAATAGGGGGAGGGCAAGAATAGTAGGGGAAAGGTAGAAGCTAAAGAACTTATGACACATGGACATGAACTAAAGTGGGGGGGGAATGTGGGAAGGAGAAGGGTGTGCAGGGTGGAGGGGAATGAAAGGGGAGTAATGGGACAACTGTAATAGCATAATCAAGAAAATATATTTAAAAAATAAATAAAAACAAATAACCATAAATACAATAATTTGTTATAGAATACATACTATAAAATGTATGTAAATTGAAATATCAGCCCTGGCTGGTGTGATTCAGTGGATTGAGTGCTGGCCTGCGAACCAGAGTCACCAGCTTGATTCCCAGTCAGGACACAAGCTGGGTTGTGGGCCAGGTTCCCAGTATGGGGTAGGTGAGAGGCAACCACATTTTGATGTTTCTCTCCCTCTTTTTCTCTCTCCCTTCCCCTCTCTCTAGAAATAAGTAAATAAAATTTTAAAAAAATCAATAACCTGAACTATATGGGGGCAACAAAAGTGTCCAGTTTATATATGTTATAAAAATTAAGTTATGAGCTGAAAGGGTGTTATATTTTATGTAAGCCTCATGGTAACCAATAAGGAAAAACTAGTACAAACTACATACGATATTGTGATACAGGAGTATAACAATATTACTACAAAAAGTCATCAAATCACAAAGACAGAAAGATAAAAAGAAATAAAGGATCTACAAAACTGTCAGAATGAAACAACATGGCAATGGCAAGACTTTACCTAGTAATAATTACTTGAAATGTAAATGGGTTAAAGTTTAAATCAAAAGACAGAATGACTGAATGGATTTTAAAAATCCAACAATAAGCTGATAAGACGAGTCACTTTGGCAAACAAATTTAGAGAAAAGCTGTGGAAAAGGTATTTTAAGCAAATAGTAACCGAAAGAAAGCAGGGGTAGCTGTACTTATAACACACGAAATAGACTGAAGCTAAAAATGGTCAAAGGAAACAAAGAAGGTTATTATACAATGATAATGGGGTCAATCATCAAGAAGATACAAAAATTGTAAATATTCATGCATGTAACATCAGAACATCAAAACAAATAAAGCAAATACTAACGGAAATAACAGGAACTATAAACAACATCACAGTAATAATTGGGGACTTTAATATGACACATTCAACAATGGAGAGAACATCCAATCAGAAAATCAGTAAGAAAACAGAGGATTTGAACAGCATTATAGACCAAAAACAACTAAGAGATATTTACAGAACATTCTGTCCAGAAAGAGCAGAATAGTCATTTTTCTCAAGCATAAAGAGAACATTTTCTAGGATAAAGACATATGTTAGGCCACAGAGCAAGTCTCAGCAAAAAAAAACTAAAAACACACCAACTCTGTTTTTTAGCCACAATCATATCAAACTAGAAATCAGTAACAGGAGGAAAACTGGCCAATACTAGGAAATTCAACAACATGCTCTTCAACAACCAATATATCAAAGAAGAATTTAAGTAGGAAATAAAAAATATTTTGAGCCCTGGCTCTAGTTGGTTGGAGCATCTCCCATACACCAAAAGGTTGAGGGTTGGATCCCTGGTCAGGGCATACACCTTTGGTTGCAGGTTTTATCCCTGGTTAGGGTGCATATGGGAGGCAACTGATATCTCTCTCTCCCTCCCTGCCTGTCTCCCTCCCTCTCTCTCTCCTCTCTCTCTTTCACTGTCTTTCTCCCTCCCTGCTCCCTCCTTCCCTCCATCTCTAAAAAAATCAATAAACATATACTTGGGTAAACATTTAAATACACACACACATATTTTTTAAATCTTGAAAATAAAATTATAACATACAAAAACTTATGGAATGCAGCAAAAGCAATTCTACGAGGAAAATGTATAGTAATAAATGTATAAACCAAGGAAAAAGACCTCAAATAAATAATTTAATTTTACATCTCAAGGATTTGAAAAAAAAGAAAGAATAAATACTAGAATAAAAATAAATGAAATAGAAAATATGAAAACAATAAAAAGACTGACAAAACTAAGATGTGGTTCTTTGAAAAGATTAAGTTGACAAACCTTTACCTAGACTAACCAGAAAAAGAAGTGGAGAGATTCCAAATAATAAAGTGATAAATGAAAGAAAAGACATGATAACTGATACCACAGGAATACAATAAGAATCTACTATGAACAATTATATACCATCAAACCAGATTACCTAGATGAACTAGAAAAATTTCTAGAAACAACCTACCAACTAACTCATGAAGAAATAGAAAATCTGAATAAACAATTACTGTAAAATTGAATGTGTAATCAAAAACCTTCCAACAAGCCCTGGCTGGTGTAGCTCAGTGGACTGAGCACTAGCCTGCAAAGCAAAAGGTTGCTGGTTCAATTCCCAGCCAGGACACATGCCTGGGTTGCAGGCCAGGTCCCCGGAGGGGCCACCTGAGAGGCAACCACACATTGATGTTTCTCCCTCCCTTCCCCTCTCTCTATAAATATAAAAATAAATAAATAAAATCTAAAAAAAACAAAAAACCTTCCAACAAAGTCTAAAAGCAGACGGATTGATGGGTAAATTTTACCAAAGACTTTTTAAAAAATATTTTAATTATTTATTTTTAGAGAGAGGGGAAGGAGAAAGAGAGAGAAACATCAATGTGTGGTTGCCTCTAACATGCCCCATACTGAGGACCTGGCCCACAACCCAGGCATGTGCCCTGACTGGGAATCGAACTGGTGACCCTTTGGTTCACAGGCCAGCACTCAATCCACTGAGCCATACCTGGCAGGGCATGTTAAAGATTTTTAAATAGAATTAACAGCCATTCTTTTCAAACATTTCCAAGAAACTGAAGAAGAAGGGACACTTATAAAATCATTTTATGATGCCAGTATTACCATGATACAAAAGCCATATAAGGCCACTACATAAAAAGAAAACTATATGCCAATATCCCTAAGAAATACAGATGCAAAAATTCTCAACAAAATACAAGGAGGCTGAATTTAACAGCACATTTAAGGATCATATACATGGTTTAACATATACCAATCAATAAAGGTGATTCATCACATTAATTATAAAGATAAAAATCATACCATCACTCAAAAGATCCAGAAAAAGCATTTGAAAATTCAGCTGCCCTTCATAAGTAAGAATTCTTATCAAATTGTACATAGAAGTATCTCAACATAATAATAAAGGCAAATTATGACAAGCCCACAGCTGACATCATACTCAATTGTGAAAAGCTGAAGGTTTTTTCTCTAGTATTAGAACCAAACAAGGGTGCCCACTCTCACCACTACTCAACATAGTACTGGAAGTTCTGGCCAGAGTGACAAGACAAGAAAAACAAATAAAAGACATTAGAATTAGAAACGAAGAGGTAAAATTGTTTTGTTTGCAGATATCATGATTTTATACACAGAAAAGCCTAAACACTCCACCAGAAAAGTGTTAGAACTAATAAATTAATTCAGTAAAGTGGCAGGATACAAATATACAAAATCAGTAGTACTAAACAACAAATTATCAAAAAATGAAAAATGCGAAAAATCCCAATTAGAGTTGCATCAAAACCAATAAAATACATAGAAATAAATTTAACCAAGTAAATGAAAGATTTATGTACTGAAAACTAGAAGACATTGATTAAAGAAGTTAAAGAAGACACAAATAAATGGAAAAATAGCCTACATTCTTAAATTGGAATAATTAATATTGTTAAAATGTCCATACTACCAAAGTCATCTGTATATTCAAGGCAATCCCTATCAAGATTTTCAAGGCATTTTTCACAAAAAATTTAAAAAATCCTAAAATTCATACAGAACTACCAAAGACTCCAAATAACCAAAAGAATCCTGAGAAAGAACAAAGCTAGACATATCACACTTCTTAATTTTAAATCATATTCCAAGGGTATAGTAATCAAAACTGCATTATGCTGGCATAAAAATGGACACATAGACTAGTGGAAAAGAATTGAGAGCCCAGAAGTAAATATGTACAGTCAACTAATATTTGACAAGGAAGCCACAAGTAGTGGAGGAAAAACATTTTCTTTAATAAACATTGCTGAGAAATTGGATATTTATATGCAAAAAATGAAACTAGACCCCAATTTCATACCGCTTACAAAAATTAACTCAAAATCAATTAAAGATGTAAATATAACACTTAAAACCATAAAACTCTTAGAACAAAAATAGGAAATAAGCTCCTTAACATCAGTAATAGTAATGATTTTTTTTGGATATGACACCTAAAGCACAAACAAAAACAAAAATAAACAAGTGATGCTACATCAAACGAAAAAGCATCTGTATCATATAAAAATTAGCAACAGAATGAAAAGGCAACCTATAACATGGAAAGAAATATTCTGAAACCACACATCTGATAAGGTGTTAATATACAAAATATATAAGAAACTCATACAACTCACTAGCAAAAAAACCCAAATAATCCAATTAAAAATGTGCGAAGCACCCAAACAGACATTTCCCACAAGATGTCAATGGCCGACAGGTAAGGGGGAAGGTGCTCAGCACCACGAATCATCAGGAAAAGGCTAATCAAAACTCTAAGGTGTCACCTCACTCGTCAGCACAGCAACTGCCCAAAAGACAAGCGATGATGATCGTCGTGGAGGATACAGAGGAAAGAGGACCCTTGCCCAGTTCTGATGCGAATGTAAATTCACAAAGCCAACGTAGAAAACAGTACACAGGAGATTCAAGAAATTAAAATTAGGCTACTATGGTCTAGCAATTCAACCTGTGGGTATGTATCCAAAAGAAGCTAAATCACTATCCTAAAGCGATAACTGCAACCCCAAGTTTACAGCAGTATAATTAAAAATAACCAAGACATGGAACCAAATGTCTATGGGTAGATGAATGGATAAGAAAACTTGATATTTATGTACATACACACACAGGAGTAGTATTTAGCCATTAAAAAGAAATCCAACCATTTCTGACAGCATGGATGGACCTTAAGAACATTATGCTAAGCAAACTAAGTCAGACAAAGACAACTACTGTATGATATCACGTATATATGAAGTCACTTGTAAGTTTCAAACCCATAGAAACAGGGAGCAAATTGGTGTTTTCCAGAAGGTGGGAGAACTGTGTAAATGTGGTCAAAATCTACAAACTTCCCATTATAATATAAATAAATTATGGAGATGTAACATGCAGCATGATGATTACAGTTACCAATATTGTATTGCATGAGGTCTGTCCAGAAAGTATCCAGCTATGTAAAATGGAAGAGAGAGACATTTATTGAAGAAAATATAAGAAATATTGTACACAGGACAATGACATTTGAGTCCCCATCAAAGTAGGCACCTTGGGACCTCACACAGTTCTCCCAATCGCATCAGCTGCTCACTCGTATTTTCCTGAATCTCATCTACAGTCTGAAATCCCTTTCAAAGTTGATTTTAGTTCTAGGAAAAGCCAGAAATCTGGGCTGCAAAGGGTGCTGAGTCACCTGGGTGACTTGTTGTCTTGCCAAAAACTCTGGACCAGATGTGATGCATGAGTGGGTGTGTTGTCTTGATGAAGCTGCCAATCACCAGTTGCCCATAGCTGTGGCCTTCTGAATCATCCAAATAGTTTCCATGGAGGAATGTACAAGCTTAGCACAAAATCTGACACATATTCACTGCTCTACTCCCTCAGTCATTTTGAATGAGACAGCCACACAGTACACATGCTCACTCAACAATGTCTACTGCCCCCACTGACTAGTACGGTGAAGTCATTGTTCACGCATGGGCATTCCAGTCCACTCTCCTTAGCTGCCAGGTTACACAGATGTCATACAAACTGTCCTCATTAACAACGGCTGGAATTTTTCCAGACCTCGTATATTTGAAACTTGCTAACAATAGTTCTCAAAAGTTCTCATCAGAATAAATAACATTATAACTATGTGAAGTGATGGATGTTAACTAACAACCAAAATATTGTAAATAAATGAGTATGTAACTGTGGTACATCTATACCATGGAATATACTCACCATTAAAAAGGAACAAACTACTCATATAATAACTAATATGGATTTTAAGGGCATCATCATGAGTGAAAAAAGCCAATATCAAAAAGTCACATGCCATGTGACTCTCTATCTATTCATATAATATTCTTGAAATGACAAAATTGGAGACATGGAAAACAGGTTAATGGACTCCAGGAACTGAGGGTTATGGCTCACAATCCTCAAATGTGATTAAGGAGGACGAGATGGACATGAACAAAGGAGGGGGATATGTGTGCGTAAGAAGACCTTTGTAGTAATCTCTAGCGATCTGTAACTTGACTGTGGTGGTAGTTATAGGAATCTGTCCACACATGTGATAACATAACAGAACTATGCACACACGGTATGCCAATATCAAATTCCTGGTTTTGATTTCAGTCAATAATATGTAAGATGTAACCACTGGGGAAACTGGGTAAAGGGTCAACCACTGGGCAAGTGATCAATCTACACTATTATATCTTTGTAAATTTCTGTGTACCTATAATTATTTCAAAAAAATTGAAAGAAATATATAATAAAATACAAATTCAGTTGAAAAATTATTTTGATATTCCAGTCTTGTTGTTTAAAACATGCAGAAAATGAAAAGAAAACATTGTTTTATTTTTGGTATAAGTGGTTCCTCGGTTTTTAAAAACAAGCTGAATATAAGACAAAACAGCTAAAAGGTACCCAAACCCAAGACTTTCAAAAGGATAAAATCTGTATTTCTGCATAGTGGCATAAGTAATGAGAATATCAATTTAAAAAATCCCATACATAGCTATTCAATTGTATAAAGTTGTTAAAGGATAAAGCCTTCCATGCATATTCTAAATGACAATTGAAAAAAGCTGAAATTTACATTCTTACATTTTGTTTGAGTAAGGATTCTAAATGGCCCATCAATTTCTAAGGACTCCTCTTGAGGCCCTCCGAGGGTCTGGCTTGTTCTTAAGCCAAGTGAACACACAAGTTACACTGTACTGTAATGAGTAAGTGATATCATGAACATTAAATATTGTCAAATGGTATATAAATATTAATGGTTAAAATCAATAATAACACACACTTAGCCAGAAACATTCTAATTCTTGGTAAAAAACTCGTAAGGCACTATTTTTCCTCCAAAGATTCTGCAAATCCAGTATCATATTTCACTACTTTGAAGGCACATTTTTTTTAACATTTATCTAAAATTGATACATATCTTAAAATCACTCTTGGTCAAGTAGCAGTCATGACATATTTGTCATTACGTGTACATTATGTGCACATGCATCAAAGTGTGAAAAATGGGTATCAGCATCTTTAAAGAAAACCTCAGAGATAGATAATAACGGCCACTCATTTAAGAAATGATACATCATTAATGTTCTTGATAGCACAGAACAGGTGGAAACACAGAGACATCAAGACTTTGAGCTGATTTCCGGTCAAGACAGAGGCAGAGGTAGACACAGTGTGTCTCCTCGCACAACCAAAGGACAACAACAAACTTAAAAACAAAAAACAACCAGAACTGACGGAAGTTTTAACAAACAAATTGAACTGTATGGAAGTCCAACAACCAAGGAGCTAAAGAAGAAACATTCATCCAGACTGGTAGGAGGGGTGGAGACGGGCAGCCAGGTGAACAGGACTGCAGCAAGGCAGCAGCTGGCAGAGCGGGTGAGCCGGTGACTTGCGGACTGAGCAGTCTGACATTTGTGTGTAGATAAACCAGGAGGAACAACTAGGGAGTGAGAGAGACCTCAAAACCCAGGGTTCCAGCACTGGGAAATAAAGCCTCAAACCCTGACTGAAAACGTCTGTGGGGGTTGAGGCAATAGCGGGAGAAACTCCCAGCCTCACAGGAGAGTTTGCTGGAGAGACCCACAGGGTCCTAGAGCATACACAAACTCGTGCACCCAGGAATCAACACTGGAGGGGCCCAATTTAACTGTGGGTAGCTGAGGAAGTGAATGGAAACTGAAGAGAGTAGAGCAAGCAGCACTTTTCCCTCTAGGACCACTCCCCTACACCACAACGCAGCCAGGTGGGTTGCCCCACCCTGGCAAATACCTAAGGCTCTGCCCCTTACTAGTAACAGACATGCAGAGACAGAAAAAAAAAATGGTCCAAATGAAAGAACAGTCCAAAACTCCAGAAAAAATACAACTAAGTGATGAAGAGATAGCCAACCTATCAGATGCAGAGTTCAAAACACTGGTAATCAGGATGCTCAGGGAATCGGTTGAATATGGTTGCAAATTAGAGGAAAAAATGAAGGCTATGCTAAGCGAAATAAAGGAAAATGTACAGAGAACCAACAGTGAAGGGAAGGAAACTGGGACTCAAATCAATGGTGTGGACGAGAAGGAAGAAAGAAACATTCAACCAGAACAGAATGAAGAAACAAGAATTCACAAAAACGAAGAGAGGCTTAGGAACCTCCAGGACATCTTTAAATGTTCCAACATCTGAATCATAGGGGTGCCAGAAGGGGAAGAAGAAGACCAAGAAATTGAAACCGTATTTGAAAAAATAATGTAGGAGAATTTTCCCAATCTGGCAAAGGAAACAGACTTTCAGGAGGTCCAGGAAGCTCAGAGAATCTCAAAGAAGCTGGACCCAAGGAGGAACGCACCAAGGCACATCATAATTACAATTAGCCAAGATGAAAGATAAGGAGAGAATCTTAAAAGCAGCAAGAGAAAAGGAGATAGTTACCCATAAAGGAGTTCCCATTAGACTATCAGCTGATTTCTCAAAAGAAACCTTGCAGGCAAGAAGGGGCTGGAAAGAAGTATTCGAAGTCATGAAATGCAAGGACCTACATCCAATATTACTCTATCCAGCAAAGCTATCATATAGAATAGAAGGGCAGATAAAGTGCTTCCCATATAAAGTCAAGTTAAAGGAGTTCATCATCACCAAGCTCTTATTATATGAAATGTTGAAGGGACTTATCTAAGAAAAATATCAAAAATATGAACAGTAAAATGACAACAAACTCACAGCTATTAACAACTGAACCTAAAAAAAAAAATGAGAAAACCACTAGAACAGGAACAGAATCACAGAAATGGAGATCACATGGAGGGTTATAATGAAGGAGTGGGAGAGGGGGGAAAGGTACAGAGAATAAATAGCATAAATGGTAGGTAGAAAATAGACAGGGGGAGGTTAAGAATAATACAAGAAATGTAGAAACCAAAGAACTTCTATGGACAACCCATGGACATGAACTAAAGGGGGAAAGGTGAGTGGGAGGGGGTGTGCAGGGTGGAGGGGACTATAGGGGGGAAATGGGACAACTGTAATAGCATAATCAGTAAAATATATTTTTAAAAAAAGACTTTGAGTTGAAAGTGAATTAGAAGAGTTAAAAAGACTATGAATGCGAAGAAGTTATGAGAGCATCACAAATAATTTTACTTATATTTTCTTCACATTTATGTACTAGGGTGATATTATTTTACAAAGGGCTTTCTGTATGAAAAATTAAAAGTGATAAAATGTTGTCGTAGTTAAAATGGCATTTTTCTTTCTCACTAGCACATAAAACCAGGGTATATTTTGTTTTGTTTTTTAAGATTTTATTTATTTTCGACAGGGTAAGGGAGAGAAAAAGAAAGGGAAAGAAACATTAATGTGTGGTCGCCTCTCACACGCCCCCTACTGGGGACCTGGCCCGCAGGCATGCGCCCTGATTGAGAATCAACCACTTTGTTTCACGGCCGGCCGATGCTCAGTCCACCGAGCTACACCAGCCAGGGGCCATGGTACATCTTGTAAGACTGCATTTCAGCTTCATCTCACCTCCTGCTTCAAAACACTGAATCAATTTTCAAAACTACTATTTTCTTGTTCTCTTTTTAGTGTCTTCCATGAAAATTTGACTTACAGAATTGAATCTTGAAAAGTACAAGATTCAAGCCTAAGAACCAAGCCTTTGATACAATGACAAAAATGAAAATCCCACTTTATAGAAGTGAAATGTCAAAACTAAAGCTATGCTGTGACTAATCTGGGCTTTGATTTCATTGGTCCTTGCAGTAACATTAATTTGGCAACTGATGTTTCAATATAGAACATGATTTCTGGCATATTCTAGCCAATATTTCTCACAGAGAGCTAAATATATGCCAGGTATTGAATTAGGCACTAGAGATAGCATGGTGTATTCAAGATATGATCCCTGCTTTCTTAGTGTTTAGTATTTAGAAGACTGACAATCATAAACTATTATAAATACTATGAAGAAACAACTGGAAAATGGAAATAAAAATGAACTCTGCTAGGGGGTGTACTCCCTTCAGATAATAACAATGGTAAAAGTGAACACCTGCCCAGTATTTCACGTCAGGCTCTGTGCTGCATGCTTTATACACTCTTTAAATCTTCAAAACAGCTATGTAAAGCAGATACTACTACTGTCCTCATTTTATACACAGGGAAAATGAGGCTTTGAGAATGTAATTAATTTACCCAAAGTCACATAGCAATAAGTAGGGAGCTGGGATATAAACCCAGACGGTCTGATTCCCGAGTCCTTGTCTCATCCATTGCAACATCAGGGGAAGAGAGCTGTTCTGACAAAGTGTCATTTAAATTGACACCTTAATGACAAGAAGGTAAGGGGTTGCTGAATAAAATCACATATAAAGCCCTAAAGAGAGAAAGGTTCCTTCATTAAAAAAAAAAAATGAAAGAAGACTATCATTGCTGAAATGGGATTAGTAAGAGCAAGCAAGGATGTTGGTGAAATAGGGCTGCAAGAGGCCAGTACTGCCTCATGCAGGATCCCAGGGGCCACAAGAATCTGGACTTTTATTTTAAGTGCAATTGGGACCACAGAAGACTTTGAACTGGACAGTGACATGATCTCTTTTTATATTTTTAAGTATCTGATGTTTGCAGAATGAATTAAAACAAGGTAAGAGAAATAGAGTCCAAGTCATTCATTTATTCAACAAATATTAGAAAGGTTATAGAGTAGCTATTAATGTGGCAAGCACTATTCCCGATACTGGGCATATAGCCAAAAAACAATAAAGGCATAGTCCTCCACTCTGGAACACAATTTAGAGTGCGCGCGCGCGCACGCACACACACACACACACACACACACACACACACACACCTACTCTCTCTGCTTACATCAACGATTTCACCCACTCTACCGGACATTTTCTCTCAGTGTACAAATTTTAGTATCTCCCATCTTTAAATAAACATCAAACAGAAATATATCCTTTGACCTTTTATTCTCCTCTAGCTATCATCCCATTTTCTACTCCCACATGCAGAAAACTTCTTTAAAGACCTCTATATTAACTCCACCTCCAGTTATCTCAACCCACTACAATCAAGTTTCCTTCTTTCACCCTATTGAAAGGAGTGTTAGTAGATACCTTATACTTCACATCTTCATATTTATTCTTATGTAGCTTTTTTGTACATTTTATTTGCTTTGTCAGATTGCAAACTCTCTGCAGGTGACAAGTAGACCTTAAAAATAGCTCCTAACACAGACTTTTATACCATTAACTAAACTAACATATAAGGCCAATTCATTTTACAGCCCTTTGAGGATTTGTTTGTGTGTGTTCAAAATCCCATTTTCCTGCAAAGGATTCAAGGAGGCTCATGGTATCACAAAAAGCTAATGGAAAGGAGTATAGATAAAAACAGTATATAACCCATGTTAAAGAGCATGAAGATAATCCACAGAAAACGGTTAATTACTAATGCTGGCCTTTAATTGAAATTCCTTGGCAGCCAAAGGAAGAAAAGAATCTGATTCCCACAGTGAATGTGGCATTTACTCTCCCACAAAGTTAGGCGCTTACATTCATCTGCAGAGATCGACTTTTCTCTGGACCAAAACCTGGAAGGGGCTTTGATCACTAACTAGAGCTTTTATAAAAGTCACCTATAGTCTACATGGCACAACTATGAAAACAAGAGACATCAATAAAAATAACTGAGCGAAGGCACAGAGTAATTCTGAAGGGCTGCTGAAGTTATCTAACTTGGTTCTGCCACTTTTAGAGCAAGGACCTGAGATATGGTGGACCAGTGGTGTCTCAACAAGAGAACTCTTCAGTTTTCTTCCGAGGGTTTTGGTCCAGGCTTGGAGATCGCAAAACGGCACCTGAGTCACTTGGTGGTGAGGACAAAGGATCATCGTCAGCCCAGCTGCTCGCGGGCAGCCTTTGCTTCAGGCGGGGCAGACGCCCTGCACTGGGGGCAGCGTCTCGGCCCCAATCTTGGAAAGGGGGATTCAGGGGGGGCGGCAGCGAGGGCTATAGGAAGTGTCCTAAGTGAGCGGAAAGGTTTGACCTAAGGGGCGGGGGCGGGGGCGGGGGCGGGGGAAGTCAACTCGACCCTACACAAAGCACAACTCCAAAGGGCACCATGCAGCCCCTTGGCTGACGAACAAGAAGGAGCGGCACGGAATCCTCTCTTCGGTGAGTCACAGGGGCCGCTCCTAGCTTCCAGGATTAGGATGCTATCATCCCACTCCTCCCTAAGACCCCAGAGATCACGCACCTGCAACCGCAGTATCCGAAGTCTCCACCCCAGTCACTCGGCCTCCAGGAGACTGATGACGATTGGCTTGCACCGCTGTCCCGTTAGCTCTTTTCCAAGTGTGAGTGGCGTTAACTATCCCCTCTGGGTCTTGGTCCCTCCTTTCTCTCGCCACCGAAGCACCGCCCCACATGACGTCACACGTTGCCGCAAAGCGCAGAGGCGGGTCTCCGTCCTCCGCCCCAGTCGCTTCCTCCTAGAGGAGGAGGCGGTGGTGCTGGGGGCGGGGACGTGAGGGGTCAGACGCCGAACGTGCCCTAGAACGTAGGCGATGCTCCGCCCCCTCCGCACAGACGCGGGAGGAGGGGGAGGAGCCCCGTCAGCGACCGCAGAATCTAGTCCTGGTGGCGGCGCGCCTCGTCCTCTGTGTATGGTTGTCCGCGCCAGGTGCTTCTGCTTGGGTTCAGCCATGGAGGGCGTGCGCTGGGCCTTTTCCTGCGGCACTTGGCTGCCGAGCCGAGCCGAATGGCTGCTGGCTGTTCGATCGATCCAGCCTGAGGAAAAGGAGCGCATTGGCCAGTTCGTCTTTGCCCGGGACGCTAAGGCAGCCATGGTACTCCTTGTCTCTGGTATTTTTAGCCGGGGGAGATTTTGAGGGCGGTGGGCCGGGTTGTGGACACCCCCTCGCATCCCAGCGTCGAAGCCCGCCTTCTAGCCTCCTCGGGGCGGGCGCGGGGCTGGAGTGGTGGGCCCTGCCGAATCTCTGCGTGGCCTGGTCTCTACGGCCTTTGTAGTCGCTTTGGAGGCCTGGCTCCGGAGCAAAAATCAGCCCATCCCATGTTGTAATTGAAACAGAGACCCTACTGAAACATGAGATATAGGGATAGGGAAGACCTGCGAAAGGGTTGGGGTTCTCCTCTCCAAGATAGTATTTTTATATTTTTATCCTTTTTTTCTCTGCGTGGGCCCGTAGCACATACTTAGTCTGCCAATTAACTAGCCCACCACTCTGCAAGGGTACCCCGCACGTGATAGATTCCTAAAAATATTGGTGGTATAACTGAGGCAGGATAGTAAGAAGCTAGGAAAATTCCTGGGGAAGTGGAATGGGGAAACCGAGTAAAGAAAATTAAACAAGGCTAAACAGTTTGAGCAATTTACAGCCCGAGAACACGGGAACAAAGGAACCAGCCTGAGAAGGAGCTGGGGACTTCCTCTGTAGAGAAACGGCAGGAATTTTCCCCTCCCAGGTTTCCACATTTCCCCCGTGTAAATTTGATTCTGAGAGCTCGAGGTAGGGTACATGTTCGGGTTTTAACCCGCCACCTTCTCAGACTGCTAGTCTTTGGTATTAATAAAAGCGTAATTTTAATCCAATTCCTGTCTCTGCTTTTTGGCCGAGTGGAGATAGGCAGCACGAACCCTGGACTCGGTTGCCCTCCAGTTTCATTAGTTCGTTTATTTGTGCACACTGTGGAACTGGGAGAGACAGACCAGCCTCCTTTTACCCAAGAAACTGGACCCGTGGCCGGTGCGCTCCCGGGCATACCTTCCTGGCTACCGAACTTGGGAAACAGTAAATCGAATTATTTATTTTAGTTACATATTTTAAAGCAACAAGTGGAAAGTTGGATTTCAAGATTACTTTTTTGAATGTAGTTTGAAACAGCTTATAATTGACTGTCATTTCAAGAAACACTTATTCCTTGAAGTTGTTCCTGTATTGAGAAACTTTTCATTTGAAATTTGAGCTAATCATATTTTTTAAGACATTGGTGAATATTTTTTAGTGTTGCAGTTTCTGAAAGTGTTAGAATTGAGGAAAAAAACTTGAAAGATACTTCCCAACTATATGCTTGGTTTTACCCATGAGTATTTCTGGTTATTTTTGTGTAATTTTAGTAATATCTTTCCTAATTATTAGGTGGAGGTGCAAATGAGTGGGTAAGGGGAATATGTGAAACAGAAAGTGGATCATGCAGAGCTAATTGTTGAAACTGAGTGATGAGTATATAGCAGTGTCTTTTAACCTTTTTCATCTCAGTACACATAGACTGATTACTAAAAGTCTGCCTCACACCAAAAAGTTTTTTGCCACTCTGATAAAAAAAAAAAGGTATAATTTTGATTCATTCACACTGAAAGCTATTGTGTTGGCTGTTGTCATTTTTTTTTATTTGACAGTTTAAGGGAAAAGAGGTCAGTATCCCTAACTAAATAAATAGTCAGATATTGCATGTTTTAAAAATTCTTGGCAGCACATGGGTTGAAAATCGCTGATGTGTAGGACCTAGGAATGGCCGCACGTGTGCACAGAGGTGTAGTTACAACAAGGTTACTCACTAGGGAACTTTTTGTAATAACAAAACTAGAGCAAGTCCGTTTTAACTTGCTTGATACTATGAAATATAATATGCTACGACTCATAGGGGACAGGCTGGACAGTTATGTACAGATATGACTTAATCCCAACAAGTTAAAAAGGTTATACATAATAGAATACTATATATAATAGGGTCTCATATGAAGATGGCAAAATTATAGGTACATAAGCATGTATTTAGATACTTAGAGAAAAGACTGGAAGGATGCCTACTTGTTAACATTGGTTACCTGTTCAGGTGAGGAATTGTTAAGGAGAGATTTAACTTCTACCTTCTTAAGCATTGCTTAAATCTTGACGCAATGTACTTTTTAAAACTTTAAAAAATATTTTAAAAACCTCAAAAATTGACTTTGTATGTTATAGGCAGGGTACCTGTATATACTGAATGTTTATGTTTTATTTATTTAACAGGCTGGTCGTCTCATGATAAGGAAATTAATTGCAGAGAAATTGAATATCCCTTGGAATAATATTCGTTTGCAAAGAACTGCAAAAGGAAAACCAGTTCTTGCAAAAGACTCATTGAATCCTTACCCCAATTTCAACTTTAACATCTCTCATCAAGGGGACTATGCTGTGCTTGCTGCTGAACCTGAGCTACAGGTTGGAATTGATATAATGAAAACTAGTTTTCCAGGTAACGTTGCATTTTTGTAGTACAAGGGTTAGGTATCGCCTTGTCTCCACTCGTACCTGTTAATGAGTAATCTCAGGCCAGGAAATGTAAATGAAGTTTCAGGGAAGATATGCTCAGTACTCAAAGGTGGTATATCTGAGAGAGCATATATCTGAAAAGGGCATATTACTTTGAGTATTAACAGACTTCTACATAAAGGATAGATTTTTTATTACCGGGGAGTCGTATAATGCTTTGTTAGAGACAAAGCGGAATGTAAAGATTTTCTTTTTGTATTATACTTCAGCTTGTTTTTGTTAAATAAGACTGAGTTTGAAACTTTCAGAAGACTTAAATTTTTAAAGAACAGTTTTTCAATAGTTCTGGACCTGCTGGGCCAGAACTGGACCAAACTGGACTCCAGTCAATTTTGAGTGGCGTTCTATTCAAAACTGTGGTAATTATATTATAAGAACTTTGTTTCACGTAAGTATTTCCCAAAATTCATCAGTATATTGTAGTATAAATGACAAGTATATTGTAGTTCTTAGAATAAGATAACGTGTATTTATGCCATATCTATAACTCTTTGTAGCACATTTATAAAAGTAAAAATGAAGAGCAAGCAATTATTAAAATATTTACGTTGCTTATATTTTACCTTAGGAATTTGTAATTGGTGGCTGTAGGAACTGCGAAAATTTATTTTGGGGTTGAGTATGCCCAGAGAATTTTACTAGAACACAGGTTCTCTTAACCATAATTTTCATCATCACTAATACTGTATTTACCAAGCTCTTACTGTGTGCCAAGGCATTTTACTAAGTACTTTGCATATATTCTTTAATTTAATCGTCCCAACCCTAAAACGAATATAGTATTATTTTTATCAAAGGATAAATAACAGTCCAGGAAGAAAGCAGTTAATAAGAGAGACATTTTCCTCATTTAATAATGCAACTTCAGGATCTTTGCTTATGATTCCCTGGGTATGAAAGATTTTTATTAATGTTATGCGCTCCCCCCCCTGCAATTTCTGCATAGATAACTTATTTACTGGTTACTTTTTGCCTCATTCTTACTTTAGGGAAGCCTTGGTGAACCTTTAATCTAAACTAGATTCTTTGTTGTAGACCCTCATAAAATGTATCTCCTGCATTCTGGTACCATAATCTGTTTATGATTATTTATCAGGATGATTGATTGTCATTCCTCTCTTCCTTAGGGAGCAGAACTATGTTAGCTACATAGTTCCCAATAATTACATCTGTCAAATGAATCAATGTATACTCTGTGCTTATATATACACACTCATATATATGAGTGTGTATATATATATACATATATGTGTGTGTGTGTATATATACATACATATATACATACATACACTTACACACACACACAGCAAGACTTCAGAGTATGGCTATGAATCTTATCTCTCATTTTTGCTGTCAGAGTCTTTACTTTGAATTTTTCCACCAGCTACTTTTTCTTTCTTTTTGAGAGAGAGGGAAAGGGGCAGAAAGAGAGAGAAGAAAACAGTGATATGAGAGAAAAACATCAATTGGCTGTTGGGTACACCCAGCTGGGGACCGAACCGGCAACCCAGGCGTGTGCCCTGACCAGGAAGCAAACCGACGACTTTTCAGTTTGGGCAACAGCACCCACCCAATGGAGCTACACTTGCTGGTGCCCACAAGCTACTTGTTTTTCTGATTTGTTCATAAAACCTTTCTATTACAACTCTATTCTTAACTTTGCTCACAAGGAGGATGGATGTACAAGTGATAATGGATTCCTTCCCCTGAGTCCTTGGATAAGCATCAAGTTATTTTACTTTAATCTACTGAAATTATTTGCTATATTTTGTGTACATTTTTCTCAGGAGAAGATCTAGTTTTCAGCAGGGTCATATAGAAGGCTTATTCTGAAAGAACCACTGCTGTAGAGAACTGAGAATGAATGTTAGAATGAGCCCACAAGCTTTCATAGTTTTCTGCTGTGCTTACATGAACTTTACCTGAAATCAGAAATTATCAGAGAGGCCATTGCTCCTCAGTCAGCATGAATACGCAGCAAAAGGTGGCTCATCAGGTTGCTCCCCGCCTGGAAATTATGCCTTACCGTAAGACACAGATTTATTACCGGTTGCCTTGATGGACATTGTTGGCTTTGGTCAGTACTAAATAAACAAGTAATTACTAATGGAAACTTATCTTCCTATCATTTCTTATAATTGAGCCTTAATTGACTAATCATGATATCCAGGCCTTGTCTTATTCTTTGGTTCATTGCCAAAAAGCTGCGATATAGCCAGTAAAACATGGGGCAAGAGATATTTTCTGGTCATCACTATTACTGTAATTGTGTCAGTAATTTCTAAAGTATGAATGGACATCATTTCTCAGTGAGGTAGCAAGTAGACACTAGTATATTTCGCTGAGATTTATTTGAATTGCTATGTTTATCAGAATAAATGAGGAAATTGAGCAAGGGGTGTTTTAAAAGTTATGACATGATGAAGGGTAAAACTTAGGAGAGCAACAAGTATATTGTACTTTGTACTACACATTATTATTAGATTGTCAACTCCGATGATGGAGTCAGTCTTTGCAGGAATCGTTTGTATATTGAAAGACTCAGATATATACTCCCATTTTGTCTGCAGGTAAACATTATATTGGAACTTGTGGAGTCTTCTTGTCACATTATCCATTGCTTCTAGGGTCCATTTTCCCCACCCAGTTCTCATTGCTTCTATGGCAGGGCTGGTAAAAATGTATTAATGGAGCTAGGAAGCTTTGGGTTCCTTCTAGCCAGACACCCACAGTTACGGAGATTATCGCAACCACCACTTTAGTCTTTGCTTAATGGAGAAAGAAACCATATTTTAAAAGTGGTGCATAGTTGGCACTCAATAAATACTTGTTTATTGAATGCCTAGAGAAGAGCAGTTGTAGGATATTGGGGACCCTGGTATAAATAAGCTGGCAGTGCAATACATTCCTAAGCCTGGGGGGGAAGGTTTTTTGTAGGTCATCACTGTGATACCCAATTAGGAAATTTTAGTAGTTTTGTAATTTTTATCTACCATTATTTATGTATTGTAATTACAAAACAAGGCAATATAAGATAGATACAATATAAAAACTGTGGTTTAAATTTGGGAAATGACCAAGAATTTTTTTCCCCTGTGGCTTTACATTTTCAGCTTTACATTTTTATTATAGACTTTGCTGAGTATTAATTGGCAGCACAAAAGACTCAATATTTTGATATTTTAAACTAATTTAATAGCTTTGAAATAATATACAACTGTTTTCTAGGACAACTGTTAGGTAAACTAAGCTCAGTAAGTATAAAGTAAGTGATGGTAGTGTATGGTAGCTCGGCACGTGGTAGGGCCTGTTTCTTGTCTCCTTCCACTGTACGTCCACCTCCTGTACCATTATAACGGCTTCCTAATGGGTTCCCCTTTTTTACTTTTGTACTCACCCAGTTATTACAGAGTTGAAGTGGTCTGTTTAAAAAAAATAAAACCTGCAGCAATTTTCTTAAAATTATTAGGTTGCTTTTTAATAAAATCCATTCTGTTTAACATGACCTAGAAATTCTCACTACCTGTCCTTGTGCTGACCACTTGATCTTTTCCTTCGTCATCCTTCTCATTTGTAACTATGACTGACTTGATAATTTTCCCTCGTTAGGTAAGTTGAGGAGTCATGCTTGTTTTGTTTTCGCCACAGTATACCTAGTACCTAAAAGGGTCTAGCGTACAGCAGGGGCTCAGTATGTATTGAGTGTACAAATGGTGGGAGTTCTCGATTTTGCTGAAAATACTAACTTTGTTGAAAAATGAAAAAGGTACATAACCACAATGAAAAATGCTATTTGTATCAGATACTAGTTAGAATATAAACTTTTCTCATCAGTGAGTTGTGATAAAAAATAGTTTTCCTTTGAGACTTCTTCCTCACTCTCCACTTATCTCTCGAGCTTTTTCTCTTCTCCGCTTCCACTCAGTTCAGAGTCAGTTTTCAGCTTGGTGCCTGCTCCAGTCTGTTCCACCATCATTTCTGTCTAGGCTGATCGATACTCTTCTAGATCTGCATTTTGCAGGATGGGCTAGTTAAAGCATTTTGCATGTTGTGCTAAAGCTTGCTTGGTTTTTTTTGTTTGTTGTTTGTTTTTTAAAGCTAGGAGTTTTGGAGCCCTTCTAGCTTAGATAAGTCAGTAAGTCAGCACTTCCTTTGTGGTCTGAACTTCTTGCTGAAAAACCAGGTCTTCACTGGCAGAGAGTATTCCTCCTTCTCAGTTACTAAGTGGGCTTTGGGTGGGGTCATAACATAGAACTAGTATTTATTGAGTAGCACCCAAGTGTATGACACTAGTAAATGCCTTGTGTGCATTATCTTGTTTTATCCACTGAAGTCGAGGATAGACAGTTGACCCATGAACAATGCAGGGCTCAGGAACACCAACCTCCCATGCAGCTGGAAATCTGTATAACTTATTACTCTCCCCAGAACTTGTCTGTAGTTACCCGTCGGTATCTACAGGGCACTGGTATCAAGAACCCTTGCAGATAGCAGAGTCTGCAGATGCCCAAGTCTGTTATATAAGATGGCATGGAATGGTGCTTACAGTCTGTGCCCTGCATCCATGGTTTTCCAACCTTGGATCAAAAGTTCTGTCTGCGGTTGGTTGAATCCACAGATGTGAAACGTTGGGATTTGGAGGACTGAGTGTATAGCAGAAAATATACCTGTAAGTAGACCTTTGTTGTACAAACCTCCATTGTTCAAGGGCCAGCTGTACTATTAATTTTATAGAATAGATTAAGATGCTTGCTCAAGGTGACTTGAACAGGAGAAGGTCATGGATTTGAACCCATACTGCAAAACCCAGATATTTCGGCACTGTGCTCTACTGTGTATGGCCTCTTAATACTAGGCTTTATTGATGATGTTTAAGGATTTTCAGTTATAAAATCTGAAAAATTCTGTGGAACTCAGTTAAGTTTATTTAGTTCTTATGGAGGAACTGATGTTAAGAAGGCTTGTTTTACAATTTTTAAAAATAACCAACATTGTAAACACGAGTGTGATGTTAGCAGAAGAGTAGACAACTAGGAGGGCTAAGAATTAGAGCCCAGTATCTATATATTAGCTTTTGAATTTGGTTTTATTTTTTGCTATATGAATTTTACTTAACTAAATATACTTATCTTTTCCTTGATAAATTCTGAATTCATCTTGTTTGAAAAAAAAATAATTAAATTGGTAAAAGATTTACTCCCAGTTGTAGGTTATAGAGTCTCCTGTATTTTATTCTAAAATTGTATGTGTTTATATTTGTCTAATTCCTCTAGAATTTGTGTCTATGTGTATGTTGTGTATTTTATATCCTGAAGCCAGACGATTCTGCCACCATCAGAACTGGGTAGGTAGGAAAAACATGTAAAGTACATGGAATTCCTAAGTACCTGATAAATGTTAGCTGTAAGTTTGTTGTGGTAGTTCTTGCTGTTCTGTGTACAGAGTGTTGTTTCTAGAATGGTGGTCAAAATATTAAAATCGGCCAGGATGTTTATTAAAAACTTAGATATTTTGAAACCACAGACCTACTGAACCAGAATTTCTGAGATGCAGCTAAGGTTCTATATGTAAGCAGTTTCCCAGGTGATTGTTAGACACATTAATGTTTGAGCAATATTGTATTAATTTACAGAGCCAGCAAAAGAAAATGATTGTAACCAATCAACATTTCTTACAAATGAAATAACCATAAAGCCGTTAGATCCTTACCACACTTTGTATAACAGCGTACCAGTAGTTGAAGTTAGGTTTTAAAAACAATTACTAGAACACAGTAGTAAATGTATACTTGGTCAGACTTATTAAAAAAGGATGCATTTTACACTCAAAAGGACAAAAAAAAACACAAAGTCAGCAGATGTGATTGATTTCATATTACATCTTTTCTCTCACAAACCATGCAATATATTTGTGGCAAATATAACAGACAAAGGTGAATGTGGTTAATATATAAAATACTTGTGAGTACTGAAAGGAAAATGACTTAGGGCTTGCTTGGTGAATGGACCAAGGGCTTGATAAAACAATTCACAAAAGAGGATATATAAAACAAGTACCCCGACAGCCTTACAGCTAACATTAAGT
Source organism: Tonatia bakeri (assembly GCA_004024845.1). Lineage (NCBI taxonomy): Eukaryota > Metazoa > Chordata > Mammalia > Chiroptera > Phyllostomidae > Tonatia > Tonatia bakeri. The sequence goes on from PVIA01011237.1 coordinate 21,763, forward strand.
ACTTAATAGTTCTGGGCACTTTACATGTTTATTCCTTAATATGCCCAACTCTTTGTCTCTAATTTATTAGCTTTAAGAAATAGCCACAACGATGTTAAATAACAGCAAAGAAGCGGTGGAGCCGGGATTTGGACATTTGACTCCAGTCCATAACACTAAAGCTCTTAAGAGTGTTTAATTGTGTTTGTGTGCTGAAGTTAAATTGTATTCATGTGGGCCCGTGTCCTAGAACTCCTAGCAAAGTACCACAGACTTGATGCCTTAAAACAGTAGAGATTTACTGTCTGAGAGCTGTGAAGGCCCCAAGTTAGTGCAAGTGTTGCCAGGGCCGTGTGCCCTCTAGGCTCTGGGGAAGACTCCTTTGCCTCTACTTCATTTCCTGGCAACCCTGGGCATTCCTTGGCTTGGACCTTTCTCACTTCATTTCCACCTTCATCTTCACGTGACCTTCCCCCTATAGGTTCTCTGTGTGTCTAAATGTTTTTTCTTACAAGCACACCAGTCATTGGATAATAGGGCCACCCTAATCTAATATGACTTGATTACACCTGCAAAAAAAAAAACTATTTCCAAATATGATCACATTTGGAGGTTCTGGATGGGCATGAATTTTGGTTGACACTATTCAACCCACTACATTCTATCCTCTGGCCCTGCCAAATTTATATCCTTCTCACATATAAAATAAATTCACCCATCCCAGCATCCTTAAGTCTTACACTATTATAGCATTAACTTTAAAACCTAAGTCTCATCTAAATATCAACTCAAAAAGTTCCAGATCTCTATCTGAATCATCTAAATCAGGTATGGGTGAGACTCTGGGTGTGATGGAATGTGGGGCAAAATTTCTCTTCCCCCAGTGAACCTGTAAAACGAGAGGGAAGATCACCTGCTTCTGAAGTCCATTGGTGAGGCAGGCACAGGACTGACATTCCGTTTTCAAAGGGAGAAGTTGGAAGAAAAAAGGCTCATGGATCCCAACAAAGTTCAGAAGCCTGCAGAGCAAACTACAGAAAGTGCCAAGGCTTGCGGTTAATCCTTTGTGGCCCCTGCTCTGTCCTCTGGCTCTTCAGCGTGACTGATGGCCCCGCTTTGGCCCCCTTTATCCTGCTTTCACAGTCCTTCCTTTTACTTGAAAGGTAACCTATTTGCAGCCAGGTAGCCTGACTCTGTAGGCCCTTTTCTTGCCTGTGTGTTGATACATGTAGGTATTGATAAATGCAATTTAAATAAAAATACAAAAAGCAACTGCAGTTTGGGACTGCTTCAGTGGTGGAGAGTTTCAGGCCTCAGTTGCGATTTTTTTCTGTGATGAGCTGCTTGTGTGGAGGGCTTCGGGGGCTCCTTTGTTAACATGCTGCGTGCTCTGTGGTCGTGCGTGAAACCCTTTCCAGCAGCTCAGACTTCTCTCTTTTTTTTTATTCTGGGTTTGTATCTGGATAAAATTCCCAGACAAGTGAGCTGATAAGTCAAGCATTATTGTGTACATACTAACTGAAATTTTAGAAGACTGTCACATCCCGTGGAAGCAAGATTACAAGTAATTCAGTATTTAGTGAATGAAACTACTAGAATTTCTAGTACAATTCATTATCCAAAGCTACGTTTCATTACTTGAAGCAAACAGATGGAAGAACAGTGGCAGACTTTAACTGAGATGCTGGTATATTGTTTTGGAAAGAGATTGATGTTCGTTGGCCTTAAGGTTCTGATACTTGTAGAATTTTTCCCCCATAGGCTTGCAGTAGCACCTAGGGGTATTACCTACAAATTATTTTGTTTTACTTCATTACTATATGTTTAATATGCTTCCAGTTGGTGTATGACCTTGATTAGTTGATTACTGGGAACATTTAGTTACTATCGAACACTGCTTTCCCTAAAGATTAATCTATAAGATCAGGGATGTATCTTTTAAAACTTGGTTAATGGTTCTATATACATTTTCAGTCATTTTGTCTGTTCTATGTGTATACTTAAGTTTTTTTGTGTGCAATAATAGAATGATTAAAATGAAAATTGTAATGACATGAATATGTGATAGTATTATAGGTGGCTTCATCAACTTATATATCCAGTAATCATGCTGTTTTCAGTTAGTTTGAAGGACAGTGTACTATTTGATATTCCTACCAAATTTTTTCAATTCCAATTTCCCAGATAAACAAAGTACTTAAAAGTCTTCTCCCACTGTGTATTTCCACTGTGATACCACAGGGTGGTGCTGTTGTGCTTCGGCTGAATATTTACAAAACCATCTTTTGCTGTTGCTGTCAGATCTCTTATTTTGTGAAGTAAATAAGATGCTCTCAAAAGTGTATGAAAATGCACTCATATCAGATACTTTTTGCTGCACATAATCAGTTATATGATTGCTTTCCAATGATTGTGCTAGATTGCTTTTTATGTTAATTAGTTTATTATTAGCATGCATATTTAAAATTTTCCTTGATTACCCCGTTATATCTAGTTAAAAATCAGAGGGTTATGAAATTATAACTTGAAGAAACCAACAAATAAACCATCTACATTGACTCTGTAGATGACAATAAGCATATCTTTTTAAATTTTAGGCTTTTTGGGTAGTATTATGTTAAACTGCAGTTCCACTCAAATTATATACTGCTGTTTTCCAAATCCAACGTAGCTGTTCTCATTGTCATTGTTTGCACTGTCTGTGCCAGAATGTATTCAGGAGGCCAGAGTTCATGATTCATATAGCTGTAGTGCTTCTGCTATTCAAAGTCTTCAGATGCACTTTGATCTCTTATGCAAGGTTACTTGCTTTACTTTCTCTGCTGTGTAATGTGTCAAGTCAGAATATACTAGTGATGCTTGCATTTTAACAAGATAGGTTTTATTAAGCGCCTTAAGGAATAAGCACCAGACTACCAAAGGGACTCTTAAGATCACAGTTTAATATTTCGATGCTGTTGCATGAAATGACTTTATAGCTTTGCTGGGCTACTTTTAGGAAATAATCATTTTAATAATAACAAACAGTAGACACTAATCGAATTCATAAAATGTAATGTTACTCTTGATGAGGAGACGGCTAAGGAGACAACAGATGATTAAATGAGTCTAATGAACTTGAAAATAAATGAGGACCTTTGTCTTGAACTAAAGGACTACATATATTATTGTAGGTTTGTTGGAAATATTTCCTGGCTAAACAGGAAACTTTTGACTATTTTGAAATGAGGATGGTGGGGGAATCTTAATGTGGGGCTGAGCTGGCTCTTAATATTTTCTGCCTTCGAGATAACTACGGGAAGTTACTTCTTTACTGTAGAATAGTGACTTCCAACCTGTGTGGCCCAAGAATCTTTAAAACATGTAGCACGCGACTGTTTTAGTCAGGGCACTGGCTTCTCCCCTTGGTGTGAGCGAATCAATTATATCTATTTTCTTGTCTGATCGGTAGAAAATGTATTTTTTGGTTTGCTGCAGAATTTTAGTAATTACTTTATGTGTGCCATGAGATTAAAAAGGTTGAAAGTCACTGCTTGAAGGAGAAACTATAAACTCCCTATGAAGATAAGGTTCATGTGTGTTTTGCTTATGATACCTCCAGCATCTAGCACTTAGGCATTTTTAGAGTCAAAATTATAATAATAGGAGTGCTAATTTTTGAATTCTCATGGAGAAGTTAGTGATTAAATGCCAGTTAAGCATCAAGTAGGGGGATTTGACATCTTTTTTCCAGACATGCTATGTTAGCAAATGTCCGTTTTTAGGGTTGTAGTCAATCAGTTAAGAATGTCAGATTTTGGAATTGGGTATTTTAGAAATGGGAGTTGGAGTTAGAATAGGCAAGGTACACGAACAGAATCTGCAGAGGGACGATCTTCGAGAGGTTTTCTGGAAAAGCATAGGGCAGTAAAACATTTAGGAAATAATTTACCAAATAATAAACATTCAGTTATTCATAGAGTAAACATTTGTGTGCATGTACCTTGGGCCAGGCTTTCTGATGGGCCATTAAGTTGGAAGTGCATGAGAGCGAGAACCATGACTGATTTGTTTTTAATCATTAGTTCAGTATCTGTGTGTAATACTCGTACATGTCTGCATGCCTGTAGAATAAATGGATGATGACAGAAAGTTCCTGCCTTATAATAGTAAAAAGATACAAACATAATTGTAATATTATGGAGAATATAATGTAAAAGGCATTGTCTATATTTTAATTCGTGTCTTAACTCTGGGAATCGGGTCCTTTGAGTTCTGTGCTTTTTGTCACTTATTTTTAGAATATTATGTAATATTTTGTTTATGGAACAGTGGAGTTAGGAAAAGACTTCAAATTTTTTTTAAATGAGCCTGTTTTATAGTATCCCCCAAAAAATAGAAATTGAAATCTGTTTTATTTGGAGAAATCATATTAGAAAACATTGATTATTTTGAAGGAAATAAGTATATTTTCCATTCATTGTGATAATTTTCAATAAAAGAACACTTCCACCTTCTACCCATTTCCAGGAAATTATAATAAAGAAGTTGTTCCTTTTTTTTTTTTCTTTTTATATAGCAAAGTAAAATTCTAAACCCCAGAATAGATTGCTCTAAGAGTTCTTAAGGGTCTATGGTTTTTTGTCATATATAGGAATTTCCTCTTAACTAAGTTTATAATAGGTTTGGCTGCTAAATTTTGCCAATTTGGGAGGAGGGCATCTATTGATATATATTGTTTTTCTCCTTAAACATTTAGTAATTCATGGGATTTCACTATTCCTGTTGACCTATCTTTTTCCTGAGCTGACCCCAGCACATCATTGTACATTACTCTTAATTCTCAGCTTAATTGGATTTGCTGATACTTTGTTGAGGATTATTGTGACTATTCAAAAGTAAGCTTAGCCTGTGGTTCTCTTTTGTGTGCTGTCTTTAACAGATTTGGTAATAGAACAGCTCTCTCTATTTCCTTAATTGACAGGTCGTGGTTCAATTTCAGAATTCTTTCATATTATGAAAAGAAAGTTTACCAACAAAGAATGGGAAACAATCAGAAGCTTTAAGGATGAATGGACGCAACTGGATATGTTTTATAGGAACTGGGTATAATTTCTTTCTAATTTCGAGGGTAAATGCTTGGGATGATTTTATTATCTCTGCAAAAAATAGAAGCAAAAAAGTTTTGGTTACCTGGTAGTTCATATACTGTTTGAAGTTAAATAGGTCATTAGTTGGAAACTTCATGATTTTTATGTATACATTATTATAATGACATTTAAGAAAATTTAACATATTTAATGCTCAGTTAAAGGGCATTTACTTTTGAAGGTAGAAAAAGACATTTTATGTATCACTTTCTATAAATGTTTTCTGTGTTAAACTTATACACAGTAGGCTTTATTTAACAAACACATATAAAATTTACTGTATGCCAGAAGGCATTCCTTGAAGCCTTTTATAAATTAGTTAAATTATTATAAAAGACCTATTATTATTGCATGTTACACATGAGAAAATGGAGGTCCAAGGAGTTTAAATGATTTTCCTTAAGGTCATATGGCATAAGGTCTTCATACCTTCTGTAATAGTGAAAAAAAATAGCTTATAGACATATTGTAGTGTAGAGTTAAAGATCTAGATGTTTTAGGCCTATAGCTTTTTATGGAAAAATTTTATCTACTTAAAGCTCTAAGAGAAAATGTTTTTCTGTATCTTAGGCACTGAAAGAAAGCTTCATAAAAGCCATAGGTGTTGGACTAGGATTTGAATTGCAACGGCTTGAATTTGACATATCCCCATTGAATCTGGATATAGGCCAGGTTTACAAAGAAACACGCTTGTTTCTGGATGGAGAAGAAGAAAAAGAATGGGCATTTGAGGTAAGAAACTTATCAGAATTGCTGTAACTGCAAGGATTTGCTTATTTTGTGCATGTGTGTGAGATTGATTTGAGGAAGCCAGCCATTGAAATGAAACACAACTCGAATCCAGTCCCGGTGCTTGGAAGGTGAAGTCCAGGGTACCATGAGGACATACAGCTTTGAGGCTGATATGTGAAAGATTAGTCATGGTGAGTTGAGAAAAAGGCTCTGGAACACAAAGAGCTTTGTGTGTATGAACAGCTGAAGGAAGCCACTTGGGGTGTTGTGATGAGGGTCTTCCAGGTCAGATTGGTAATTTCATGCAGGGTGTTATGGGTCAGGTAAAGATTTTGTTCTCTTTCTGTACTTGATTTCTGTTACTAGCAATTTTCAGTTGCCAGTGAGAGAAATCAAACATAAACTCATTTAAGCCAAATGATACCATAGAGGCTGCTAGAGTGTTTCATGTAACTGGGCCTCAGAATTAAGTAGAATTAGGGACTGGGAAACTCAGAACTCTTTATATTTTACTTTTGCCTTTCTGTGTATTCTTTCTATTCAGTTTTCTCCCACCTTTGTTTCTCATTTTGTACATCAGCTTTCTTAACTGCTATGGTTTGTGTAGCTGGAAACATGGCTGCCTACCACTCATGTAACAGGATAAAACCCCACAGAGATTGGTAGACTCCCTTTCTATTCTAAGTCCTGAGCTTGCTGGCCTGGCTTGGGTCTAGTGCTTATCCTCTGACTAGTCACTGTAGCCAAGGAAGTGATCTCCTGTGATTGGTCCAGCTCGTGTCAGGTGTCCAGAGCCAAGCAAATAGTTTCTATACTAATGTGGTGGTTCTTGCAATAATCACCTGAATTGTCTTCAGAGAAGTTTGGTGTCCAGAATAAATAATTAGCGATGAGTCACCCTGGCTGGTGTGGCTCAGTGGATTTTGAGCACCAGCCTGCAAACCAAAGGGTCGCTGGTTCAATTCCCATTCATGGCACATGCCTGGGTTGCAGGCTAAGTCTTCCAAGAGGCAACCGTACGAATGAATAAGAATGACAGCCATAAGAATGAATAAATAAAACCTTAAAAAAAAAGAACTTGTGATGAGTGGATAAAATGGGACTATTCACTAATCTGAAAAAAATTAACAGGTGTTAGTAAAGAGTGATATGATCAGATTGGTGTTTTAAGAACAAGTTCTCTCTGGGTGGAGATTAAGGAAGTGAGATACCAAAGATGTTATGATCAATCTGTGACTTGCATAGGACCCACCATTGAAAAACTGGATTCTAGGGAACAAGTCAGACATGGGTTTGAGGTGTCGGGTGAACAGAATGAAGGGCCAGGTCAGAGGGAAACTATCGCAGTCAGCATAACATATGCCTGGTAGTTAAAGCCTTGAGATTTAAAGTTGCAGCTGTGTTAGAAAAGAGAAATTACCTATATTAGAACAGAGAAAGGCCCTAGCATCATCCTGAGAATACTAATAATTAGAGCAGGTATGGAGGAGACAAAAAGAATGATAAAAAATAGTTAGAAATAAACTAAGAGTAGTGTTGGTGGATCCAACGGACAAAAGGTATTTTGAGAATAAGATCTATGTCAAAACCGCTAACAAACCAAATAAGGTAGGAATTTTATCAATTAAGTAGTAATTGTATTTAGGATATTTTAAATATATCCTATTTATATTAAATATATCCTAGGATATTAAAAAATTGTAAACAAAATTATCTTTAATACTTAGAGGGTTAAACTTTAGCCATTTCACTCTGGGGGAGTCCTTTATTCTTGATGGTGGTGTAGGCCTAGGAGCGGGGGAGGTGTACAGTCATGGCTGAACCAGCTGTGCCTCACCTTTTTGGGTGGTGTAGATGTCTGAGTTCTTGTGGGCCCAGTGGATGCTGTGGAAAGTGGTAACCACGGGGCTTGAAGCATCTTGAAAGGACCCCAAGGAACTCCAAAAGAAAGAGGCAGTGGGCAATCTACGCTGTATTAGTTGATGAGGGCTGAAATTCTAGGAAGTCTGAATGCAGAGCTAGCTTTGGGAAGTGGTACAGGGAGGGCTGAAGAACTGGACGCTGTTCTTTGAAGGGACCCCGCATGCCTACCCCATGAGGTGAACTAGCCTTTGAACACGTTATGTGTTCAGGGTTCTAAAAACTGAATTAAACAGTGTTGGTCATTCTGCCCCTTTCCTCCCACCCTTCCTTGCTCCACCTACCTTAAGGAAACCAGAGTAGAAGAGAAAGATTAGAAAAGCAAAGTTAGGCCGGGGGGGCGGGGGGCAGTTTGTGCATTTGTTCTAGGAGTGAAATGGGATTTTTTTGTGCCCAAGTGACTGAAGAGATGGGGTTTACCTAAAGGCTTGCTTAGGGGCTGGAGGAGGTTCGTCAGGACACACACGAAGGCAGCCATGGAAAATAATTAAGTTCTTCAAATGTCCCCAAATGTTTTTGCAATTAATTGTACCAGTTATAAAAGTAAGGAAACCGTGTATGATACATTTATGTACGGCACATGATATATTTAAATGTGGATTGTTTATTATACTGTAAACAGGCTCAGGAGGGAGAGAACATAACAGAATGAATCTGGTGGTAGGGACAGCCAGAAACTAGGGGTTGAGGAAAGAATGATGGGTATAGAGCTAAGGGAGGCATACCTGGAGCCGAGGGATGCAGATGGGAGGGTGTTTTCAGGGCATCTCCAAATTACCTCGCTAGTGAAAGAGCCAGCCTTTTGAGCTCACAGCTGAGGTGGGGCTGAGTTCAGAGTGAGTGATCTTCACTGCCCTTTCCTTCCTTTGCTTCACCCCTTTTCATCTGTGCCCATACACACCGATTCACCCGCGCTGATAGAACTGGAGGCAGCATAGTCGATGAGGGCGGAGGATATGGAGTCTGGAGTTCGGAAGAAATAAAATCAATTCTTCTCCCATTGGAGGCTTCCAAACCTGAATTAGATACAAGCTGGATAGATGGGAGGAAGAAGATCTTTATAACATGAGAATAAAACTGAATTTGGAGCAAACAGGGTGAAGCACTTTGATTGAGGGGAAATTTGAAAATTGAGAATGACTAACAATGACATTTGGAGATCTGTTCAAGATTTCATCCAGGGAAAGAGAAAAATGAATTGTCAGAACTTGTTTAAATGTTCTTGTTTAAAGGTTGAGAAAATAAGTTGCCTCCTGTTCCTACACTATGTTGCCTTGTGCCTTTAGTAAACAGAGAAGAAAATAAGAAGGTTCAGCCCTTCCCCACTCTTTACATTTAGCTTTAAATGAAAGATCTGCACAGGACAGTTTGGCCACTGTCTGCTTCAGCTGTGTAGATACTACTTCCTGAAATAGCCAGAGTTGTGACCAAACACCATTGGCCCCATGGCTAGGGTTTTTCCTGTATGTATTTGGTGACTCAATTTAAGTAACAGGCCATTTGAGATAGTACTGTTGCCTGGGTTGGACACAGGACAGATCCCTCTTAGACTATGGTTTTTATTAACACATAGAGCCAGTGAGTAACTAAACTACTTTAGACTCTTACATTCTCTTCTTCATATTGTGAGAACGGATTTAGTTAGGCTGAAAAAAAGTCCTCCTTCTTCAGGCATCATTAAGAGAATGCCTGCAGGGGTTGAAGCTGCATATATGTAACAACCTTAAGTCCAGGTGTACGATGTATGGTATCTCCTGGCACCCAAGTACGTGGTAGAGCAGGCTAAGGACACTGCCTTCATCTAAGCAGAACCTAAGGACACTGCCACATAGGATATGTGGTAAAATTCTACATACTAAGAGGGGAGAAAAGGAGGCATTTATTTCCTTGGTGACCCAAAAGAACACCGTAAGTGAAAATTATAAAATGAAGAAGATTTTTAGCCTGGGCTGGCGTAGCTCAGTGGATTGAGCTCGGGCTGCGAACCAAAGCATTGCAAGTTCGATTCCCAGTCAGGGCACGTGCCTAGGTTGCATGCCACGACCCCCAGCAGCTGCACATTGATGTTTCTCTCTTCCTCCCTTCCCTCTCTGAAAAATAAATAAAATCTTTAAAAAAAAAAGAAGAAGAAAAATAAAGAATGTTTAAGAAGAAGATTTTGTAAATATTTGCTTAATGTTTTTAGTAACATTCAAGAAAACAGCATATCTGAAATGGAAGCTAAAGCCTTAAGGAGACAATAGGCTTGGCATTTTAGTGGACAGACACTGAATGAGAACACTGGTGATTGCCCACAGTGACAATCTCTGATGTTCACCTAAAATACAGATACTGTGGAATGCTGGTCGAAGTGGTTTTCCAAAAGTAATTGTAGTCAAAATATCTCTGTGTTATAGTGTCTATATTATTAATGTATTCGCTATAAAGAAGGGGAGGACAACCATGTGTCAAAAACAATAGATTTGCTTATAATACTGTGAGCTTGTTTTTAGCTAAAGGGGAAATAATGTATTAAATATTTTCTGATACATATTGCAGCTAATTATATATTTTTCCTCTTTAAATGTGTTTTTCTAAATTCACATTGAGTTTTAGTTTTTGTCAATTTGGATGTAAGTGACAGTTTCTGACTGTAGTTTCCTAGGTGCTGGCTTGTGGAAGAATGTCTTGGTAAAGTGCTTTTTGGTGAAAATTTTGACTGCGTATTTTTTTGTTTTTCTTTTTAAAGGCCATTCATACTTTTCTCTGATAGCAGCTTCAGTATCAATTGTCTTTGAAAAGCCAGCTCCCTACCCACTTCCCTGCCCCCCCATTTAGTCTCATGCACAGGGGAAAGTAGAAAGTTGCGTGTTCTTTGTCTTGCCTATAAAATTTCCCACCGTGATTTCCTGCAGACTATAGTGTGTAGTTAACTAAATGTTTATAAACCAGTGTTGCAAGCTGATTTTATATGTTAATTTTAAGCACATATAAAATTAAACATTACCAGTAAGGGCAGATGGCTAATGTACCTCTAGTTAGGACACTTTATCTATGTAGTACTCTGGTTTAGAATGTATTACATAAATTAGTAAGAAATAGCAGGAAGCCCCAAATGAGCAGTGTTCTGTAAGTAAAGGGGAGAATATGGCTTGTATTTTAAAATATTGATGTCAAAAGAAAGGCTAGCAAGACATAACAACTGAATGCAACACTTGACCCTGGACTGCGTTCTGCATTAGAGTGGGGGGAATGCTGTAAAAGACATTATTGGATTAGTTGAAAATTTGGAACACAGATGGCAGATTTAAGTACAATTTCAATGTATTATTAACCAAAGTTATTAACTACTCTGGTTATGTGAGAGAATATTCCACTTAGGAAATACATAATTGAAATGTTTCAAACTAAAAGGTCAAAATGTGTTTGACTTCTGAAATGGCTGGTGACTCCCCCAAGTGGAGGAGAGTGTGTGTGTGTGTAGAGAGAGAGGTTGAGATTTTAAATATGTTCACACATCTAAGTATCTAAGTTTACGTATCTTATAACCTGTGCTGTGCTTCATTTTTCAGGAAAGTAAAATCGATGAGCACCATTTTGTTGCAGTAGCTCTTAGGAAACCCGATGGATCTAGACGTCAGGATGTAAGATTTTAAGATCTCTCTGACTTTTATTTTAAAAGCATGAATCAATACTGAGTTTGTTCCTGACTGATAGAAATAATCATTTGGTTTATATCAGTTTTAGGGGAGGGGGTTGTTTTTAGATTATAAATTTAGAAGTATTTTTTGTTATCAAATCCTTAAGATCATCAGATTTTACAGAAAATTGTAAGAAGCATATTACCTGCTTCACATTCAAATACTTAAATATTACAAAGAAAAAAACTTAAGTAATGCTGTCCAACTACTCACAGTTTCAGTTGAAATTCAAGGAAATCACTGCCTTAGTCATCATAACTGTGGTCTGTTTCCCAGTGAACATCTTGAATGTAAGGGTACCAAGTTGACTGGTGGTGAGTAATGGAATTTACCCAGCAGTTGAACCTGTTCCCCCTTTTAGCCTTAATTATTCCCAAAGTTACAGTATCACACATGTGAGAGGCCTTGCATTGTATGGTGGTACTGCATTAGCCCCAGTTCTTTAATTACAGTCTGCTTTTACTTTCTTCAGTTGTTAATTGGTAAGTGAAATAATTTAAAAACCAAAAAAACCCATAGGGTCAAGGACTCTTAGCCTGCATGTAGTTGTGATTCTGCAGTAGTATTTAAGGAATACTGATAATGTTACAATAATTGAAACTACATGTGTACCATTTTTATAGAATCCATGTCAAAAACTCGGTGTGATGAATATACATATATCATTATCTCTAGAAAAATACCTCAGTCATAGACCATGCCTTAGAGAGATTAACGAGAATTGAAACACCTCATAGATTATCTGCCTTAAAGGGGGTGGCATGGGGAGCATCCAAGATCTTGCTTCCCTGCATATGTTGGTAGGTTGGCTCAAGTAAACTCTTACAAAAAATTTTTTTAAATTCACAAACAGTAAGTAAAATGGACTGATCAGATCATACCAAAATTAAGGATTTCTGTTCAAACAAGTTGATTGACAAAGTTAAAGATCAAAGTTGGGAAGAGATTTTTGCAATATCTAAAACCAACAAAGAGGGAAACATTGAAATCTTGTTCTCTGGCATATATCATCAGTTAGTCTCATAAATTGTTACAAAAATTCCAAAATTAAAAAAAATAAATTAAAAAATTAGGGATGGCATGTTAAAATTGACTCTTGTTATCTGAAGATGTTCTGACCAAGGTTACCTGTCCTTGTTACCTATCTTATTTTACCTCAGCCCTGCATTCTCTGCGAATACCATATATTTCTATAGAACTTTACATTTTTTGTAACATTTGCACACGTTGTACTTCCTTTGTGTTTCCCTGGAGAGAGCCTGTTTAATGGGAAAAGGACTACCGTTTAAACCTGTTTTGTGAGCTTCTGCAACAGTGGTTGATCTTCGCCCTGGCTGCCGTGGCTCAGTGGATTGAGCGCGGGCTGAGAACCAAAGCATTGCAGGTTCAATTCCCAGTCAGGGCACATGCCTGGGTTGCAGGCCATGGCCCCCAGCAACCGCACATTGATGTTTCTCTCTCTCTCTCTCTCTCTCTCTCTTGCTCCCTCCCTTCCCTCTCTAAAAATAAATAAGTAAAATCTTTAAAAAAAAAAGTGGTTGATCTTCCTAAACCTTAATTTCTCCATCTGTAAAATTGAGATAACAATTGTATCAGCATATCCGTGAGACATAAATCACATTAATTGGTACTGACCTTGTTAAAGCACTACGTAAAATCCAAGTAGTACCTTTACAGGAATGTATAGGATGTTAAAGGCCTCTGTAGGGTCCAGTTGTGAACAGGGTTCTATCTCAGCGTGTAAAATATAGATTAAGTTTAGTGTTGAATGAATCATTTCCTAATGAAGTTTTGCATCTCTGTGTGGTTATGGGAATTTTATCAGATTTACTTTCTAAAATATTTCTCAAAAATTTGCCTGGTAGCTCCCCTCTATTAGAATAACCCATGTTCTTAAATATTCTGGAATCCCTTTTTAACTCATTTGCTGAAGTAGAATGTTCGGGTGTGTGACTCAGTCTACATTTTGAACAAATACCATAGGTTATTGTGATAAAGAAAAAGTGACAATCGGGTTATTTCATATTTTTCTGAATTTGTTATATTGGCAACACTAAGAGAAGGAGTAAAAACAATTAGAAATCCTACTGTGTTGAGACTTTAGTATCACTGAAATGTAATTTATAATCTTACTTTCCTAATTATAAAATTGATCATAAGATTAACATGTAGCGTAACAGTGAGATAATCTATTTTTTCCCCTTTTAGGCTTCATCTCAAGATGATTCTAAACCATCCCAGAGGCAGTTTACTATTCTTACCTATAATGACTTAATATCATCTGCTGTTCCTATGACCCCCGAAGATCCTTCATTTTGGGACTGTTTTTGCTTCACAGAAGAAATTCTGATACGAAATGGTACAAAATCGTGATATGATAAGTAATAAAGGGAAATGAAAACTGTTTGTAATATTCTGTACTCACAAAAAATAAATGCCTGATACTATCAAGTTTTAGTTCACAAAACACTTTGAAAAAGAAAAACAACTTTCCTATTAATAAAGCGTACTCCCAGTTCAAGATAGCTTAGTAGAATACATTTACCTTTTCTTCCCAGAATCGCATTGAATTGACAGAAGAAATATGTAAGGGTGGCAGAATCTTAAGTGATACAGGCATGCCTTGTTTCAATGCACTTTGCTGTATTGTGATCCACCGGTGTTAACTTGTTTTACAAATGGAAGGCAAGACCCTCCAGCATCAAAAAGATTATAACTGACTTTATTATGGTAGTCTGGAACTGAACCCACGGTATCTCTGAGGCATGCAAGTATGTAATAAGGAAACATTTAAATTCCTGTCCTTTGGACATAACTATATCAGAGATAACTACTTTTAAAACCTTTTTCTTAGCAAATGAATCCATATTAATATACTTGGGTATGTGGTGTTTTGTTTTAATAAAAAATGGGAACATACTATTTTGTAAATTTTTTTCTCTTAATTGTACATCTACTGTTCATAAATAATTCTGTGGCAAACCTGTTACTGGCTCTAAAGTATTCTCTTGTATGGCTAATACCAGTTAGGATGCTTTCGACCAGAGGTAACGGTGTCCAAGTTAAACTCACTTGAAGTTACCAAGAATATTTATTATCTCATACAACACACAGTTCAGAGGTGTCATTAGGATACTTTTCTGCCTCGGGTTGTTTTGCCTTAGGCTTGTTTCATGGTCATGAGAGCTGCCGCAATAACTTCCAGCTTCACATCTTCATAAAACTGCATCTAAAAGTCAGGAGAGGCTCTTGTGTTCTCCCCTCGCATCTCAGTTTTGTCAGTGAGGAGGACATTTCCCACGAGTCCGCAGCAGAGCTCCCTCCGGTTTCCCTTGACTCAGATCAGATCACCAGGAAGCCGATCCTTAGACTCGGGGAAATAGGCGCCATGTAAAGTAGAAGGGGAAGCTGGCCCTGAGGGGAAGCCCACTTCCTGCGGCAAGGGAGGTAGCTTCAATTTACTCATTTTTCATCTTTGTTAGACATTTAATTGCCTGTAGACTCTAAGCAGTGGTTATCCTTACAACCACATTTGAGCTACATGCTTAATTCTTGAGAAGGTTTCTGGAAGTAGAATGGTTGGTTCAAAGGGATTAAACTTTTTTAGAGCTTTGTGTGGCCAAATTGCTCTCCAAAACGCCTGTACAGCTTACACCTCCAGTTGGTCATACATGTGTGACCACCTTTCACCCCCACCTGCCCTGATAAGCTATAGACACTTTTTTCTTAACTTAACCTTTGCCAATATACGTGAAAAATGGTACCTTATTTTTTTAAATTTCTATTTCTTTCATTACAAATGAGGTTGGTATGTCAGTGTTGTTATTGGCTGTTTGTATTCCTTTTTTAATGAACTACCTGTTCATTGTGTTTGCCTAGTTTTTTTGGGGGGGCGTTGCTTTTTTGTGGGGGGAGTGAGTGAATAGATGTTAAGTTAAAGTGGGAACATAATATATAAAATACCAAGACCATCATATTGATGACAGAATCTGTTGGGTTGACCAAGCAGTTCATTTAGTTTTTCTGTACGATGGCTCTAGTAGTGTTTAGTTGTCGTTAACTTCATTTGAAACGATTTTGTTAGATTGTATTGTAACAGCTGTCATATCAGCATGCATTTAAAAAAAATCAAAATTGGTAAATTTTTTGTGCAGTCATTTTAATATTGAAGATGGAAGAAAATAGGCAACATTTTTACCATATTATGCTTTATTATTTCAAGAAAGGTAAAAACACAACTGAAACGCAAAAAGATTTATGTAGCGTAGGGAGAAGGTGCTGAGACTGATAAATGTGTTAAAGTGGTTTTCAAAGTTTCTTGGTAATATTGACATTGTAGCCAAATAATTATTTGCTGTGGGGCTGTCTTATACATTGGAAGATGTTTACCAGCATTCCTGGCCTTTACCCACTGGAAGTCAGTAGCAGGAGATAGCCCACATACTCAAAATATCTGAATAAATAAAGCTGTTGGTGAAAATGAGAAACTGTGTCTTTTATTTTACAGAAAAAACTAAACAGACTTTCAAGCCAGCCCATTTTCATGTGGTTGTAATGCACTGCATGTCTTGGGGAATTGGTGTTACTGTTTAATAAAGTGAAATAATTGTTTCCGTTACTAAAATTGAAAGTTGTGTGTAAAATTAGATACTTGCTTAGTAAAAAGAAATAATTGGAATGTTTTATAATTATTTTATTAAGCATGCCCAATATTCCAAACATAGTAAATAGCGTGTTTTAAACAAATTGAGTAGCATTTATAATATAGGAAGCATTATCTCTAGCATGAATGTAATGGTGATAGGAAAAACTGTCATCTCTCTTGTCATCATAATAAAATGATTAACACTGAATTTTTATGAACCAAATATTGTGCTAGATTTTTTTGTTTTTCTGTTCTTTCTTAATCAAAGTTACACATACACATAGTTTAAAGAGTCAAATCTACAGATTTTTTTCTAAATGCAAACACCATTATCTTGGTATCTTCCCATTTCCTGTCTCCAGAGTAAGCTCTTAAAACTCTATTATTTATTTTTTTGTTCTTTATAAACATATCTCCAAATAACATTCATATATCACTTTTGCTTAGTTTTTCAATTTAAGGCAACGCTGGTGATTGCAGGGGGGAGGAAGGTATAAGGGGGATAAATGGTAATGGAAAAGATACAATAAAATATAAATTAATTACAAAGTAAGGCAGTTCTTTAATATGTAATATAAAGCATTGCTATGCTGCTTCCCAACCATTACATATTTCCTTCCTTTCTCCCTTTTTCTCAGCATAATTATAATACATCATTTACAATATTGACTGATTAAGAATATTTACATTATTAAGATTGTGTAATGCTGTGCAGAGCTGAATGTATTCTCACCTATACTGCATTTTTTATTTTAATTTTTTCTTTGTCTCTTTGAACTCTGTAAGTTTTTTTATTTATTGCATTGACATTGGTTAATAAAATGTTATAGGTTGCAGGTGTATAATTCTGTAACAGTTTCATATTGTACTGTGTGTTTACCCCCCAAACTCAGGTCTCCGTTTATCATTCCCCCCTCCCCTCCTTTACTTTCAACCCCCTCAGCCCTCTCTCTCTCTCTCTCTCTCTCTGGTAATCATCCTACTGTTGTCTGTGTCTGTGAGGGTTTTTTTCTTGTTTAATCCCTTCACCTTTTCCACCTAGCCCCCTTATACTGCATTTTTATTTCCTTGAGTTAATAACTGTGTTTGAATAGGTTTCCGTGTACATCTTGCTAATTGTACCTAAAACTCTACTAGATGTGTGAATATCTTATATTCAGACATAGCAGTTCATTATTTTCATCCATCTTCTTGAGGAAATGGTTCCTGTGTGTCCAGTCTGGACTTCTTGCTTTCGTGGCTGGTAAGCATCTGTCTTAGAATTTCCTTTCACCATCATCCTGGGATTGCTTGCCGCTCCCCTATGTTGGAGTCCCTGATTTCTCAGTTTCTGTATCATGTCTGTCTGAGATTTACTTCATTTGTGTGGAACATATCCTGGAGTAGCTTCCTGAGAACAAAGGACGTGGAGGTAAGACCATATGAGGAAGGGGTGGTGCCCTTACGCAGAGGGTACTGCAGATCTAGCTGCTCCTTTCACAGGACTCCCTTCACCACCACCCCAAAGCCCAGTGTTGGTGCTGCCAGTGGAGTCCTGTACTGAGCCGGACCATAGTGCTGCTTCATGTCCGTGTTCTGCAGAGTCCATAACCACTCCTTGTAGTGGGTAATGTGCCATGTTACCCAATATATAACTTTATTAGTGTCTATTACAGTTTCCTGCATGAGAACTCTGGTGAATTGATTTTAAAAATGGGTCTGTTTGTGTATGCGTACATGTACTCCGTGCTATTGAAACTCGATCAGACTGAATTTTCAATTACATTTTTCAGTGTCTATTGCTGAGTATCTGAAACTCTAATTAGATTTGGGAAACTCAGTAGGTCTTCACTGGTTGAAATGTTACCACTGAACTTAAAAACTGCATAGATTTATAAATGCATGTTAATACATATATCTTCTATCAAAAATATACCTGAAAAGAATTCCTAGTACTCAAAAGGGAATGTGAAGAGAGCTAATGAGTTCATTTTGGGGGGAAAATAAAGTTACAGTGTTGGTGAATTTTGGATTGGCAAAGGCCTTAGGTCATATCTCCAGTTGATAACAGCTTTGTCTTAGGACATTTTTGTTGTTGTTTATTGACATTATTACCTATGTCCCCATCCTCCCACCTTTGTCCGTTTCCACCCAGCCCCTGGCCCCTCTTCCCTCTGGCCTTCATGACAGTGTTGTCCATGTGTTATGCATATATGTCCTTTGGCTAGTCCCTTCCTTCATCCAGTCTTCTCTCCCTCTGACAGCCACCAGTCTGTTCCATGTGCCCATGCCTCTTTCTGTTTTGTTCCTTGGTTTTAGAACAGCTGTAAGTGCTTCACATGAATCAAGCCGTTCGGTCCTCATAAGCTTATATATAGGGTAGGTTCTGTCATCCATGTTCTACTGATGGGAAAATAAGGTCCTGAGATCTTGAGCAACTTGCTCTATGAAGTCTGTCTAGAAGATATCCAGCCATGTAATATGAAAAATAGAGACACTTGCTGAAGATACAAGAAACACTGCATAGAACAATGATGCCTCAGTCTGTCCCCTTCAAAGTAGGCACCTTGGGACCTCACACAGTTCTAAGTGCCGTCAGCTGCCCTTTCATATGTTCCTGGGTCCCATAGACTGAAATCTCTACCCTTTCAAAGGTGATTTTAGTTTTGGGAAAAGCCAGAAGTCACAGGGTGCCATATCTGGTCTGTGGCAGGGCTAAGTCACCTTGGTGATTTGATGTTTCACCAAAAAACTGCCTGAGATGTAATGCGTGAGCGGGTGTGTTGCCATGATGAAGTTGCCAATCACCATTTGCCCACAGCTGCAGCCTTCTGTGTCATCCGAATAGTTTCTGTGAAGAAATGTTCAAGCTTAATACAAAATTTGATGCAGATTGGTTACTCCAGCCTCTCGTTTTGAATGCAAAGGCCACACAATACACATGCTCACTGAGTTGTGTCTACCACCCACCCTGACTAGTACAGTGAAAATTTCATTGTTCACACATGTGCATTCCAGTCCACTCTCCTTGGCTGCTGGGTAACATCGATGTCACACAAATCATTCTTATATTAACAATGATTTTTTGCCCATTTTTTAATTGGGTTGTCTTCCTGGAGTGTGAGTTCTTTATACATTTTAGAGATCAATCCCTTGTCCAAGGTATCATTGGCAAATACATTTTCCCATATGGTTGGTTCCTTTTTCATTGTGCTGATGTTTTCTTTAGTATGCAGAAGCTTTTTATTTTGATGAAGTCCCATTTGTTTATTCTTTCCTTTATGTCCCTTGCTCTAGGGGATATATTGGTGAAAATATTGCTGCACGGAATATTTGAGATTTTCCTGCCTGTGTTCTCCTGAACAGACACTTCTCCAAGAAGGACACAGAGGGCACAGAAACTTACGAAAGGATGCTCAGCATCATTTTCCATCCACAATGAGATACCACTTCACACCAGTTAGAATGGCCATCATAAATCAACAAATGAGTGCTGGCAAGGTTGTGGAGAAAAGGGAACCCTAGTATGCTATTGGTGGGAATGCAGACTGCTGCAGCCAGTATGGAATTTCCCAAAAAAACTGAAAATGGAACTGACTTTTGACCTGGTAATTCCACTGCTGCAATTATACCCTAAGAATCCTGAAACAAATTCGAAAGAACCTATGTACCCAATGTTTATAGCAGCACAATTTACAATAGCCAAATGCTGGAAGCAAACTCAGTGCCCATCAGTAAATGAGGGGGTCAAAAAACTGGTACATTTGGACAATGCAATACTATGCAGCAGAAGAAGGAGCTCCTACCCTTCTCAACAGCATGGATAGAACTGGAGAGTGTTAAGGTAAGTGAAATAAGCCAGGTGGTGAAAGACAAATACCATATGATCTTACCTCTAAGTGGAATGTAATCAACAAAACAAGCAAGCAAAATATAGCAAGAGACATTGAAATACGGAACAAACTGGCAGTAACCAGAGGGGAGGAAGCAAAGGAGATAACGGGGGAGAGAAGGGGAAGGGTTGTCAAGGAACATGTATAAAAAACCTATGGACAAAGCCAAAGGTAGGTAGGATTGAAGGTGGGAGGTGGGGGTGGGTGGGGCAGGGGATAGTGATGGTGGCTGTCGTGACCACTGACCAGCAGTGACCGCCGAACTCTGTGGATGCTCGTTGACACACGAGAAAAACATACACAGAAACAACTGAGTCCTGTGGGGAAGTAGGGATGTATTCAGCCACTCCCTCTAGTGGGGAGTGCTGGGCCACCCTACCTAGGGGAGAGCACCCTAGGGGAGAGTGCCCGGTTCCTCCGCCCCAGCGGGCTTTTATTGGGTTCATTTGCATAAGAGTTCAGGTAAATCTCATTACTAGTTGCCAGGAAGAAAGGATCAAACAATAGACAACAAGGAAGTCTGAGGGCCTATTTTGAGTCAGGGTCAAAGAGCTGTAAAAGACTTTAAGGAACAAACTTACTTCCTCCTTGGACCCTGCTCATTCAACTGAGAGCATTATAAACAAAGCAGGTTTCACAGGATTTTACATATTCTTTCTTAGGCCTGATCACATGGGGAACCCGCCCTTTTCAGTACAGGGCTGCACCACCCTCTGTCATTGTTTCAGGCTTAGGTGGAGCAAGGGAACTAAGGCAGCCAAGAGATTAGGAGATTTTCTTGCAGACAATGAGCACTCAGGCTTTGTCAAAGCTGAGGGGTGAGGCTCCATCACCCCCTTTTGCCATAGCCCCCAAAGTCCTTCCTTGGGGGCCTCCCATGTGATTGTGCCTGTCTTAGGTCGTTCCCCCCTTGGAGAA
Organism: Tonatia bakeri; assembly: GCA_004024845.1. Taxonomy (NCBI): domain Eukaryota; kingdom Metazoa; phylum Chordata; class Mammalia; order Chiroptera; family Phyllostomidae; genus Tonatia; species Tonatia bakeri. The sequence goes on from PVIA01011237.1 coordinate 42,638, forward strand.
TCTTACCCGTCATCGGCTAACCAACCAAGCATTGGGGACCAGGCAGGGTGAAGTAAAAGGAGCAGAAGCGGTACTCCTGCCAAGGAGATAAGCTTTTGTCTCCTTGCTGGTTTACATTTCCAAAGTTGTTCCCTCAGCCTTAGCCTTGGTGGGGATTACAGCTTCTGATACCAGGCAGGGCAGTTCCCAACAGGTGGCGGGTAGGGAATGGAGACAACTTACTTGAACAACAAGAGAAGAAAAGAAAGCAATGGTTTGACATTTTCTGGACAGACCTCATGCATCATAGTTCATTGAATAGTGGACTGGATTCTTGAACCACACAGCCCCAATCCAGGCCCTTAACGCCATTGTACTAAATTCAGTGGTATGCTGGAAAATTTAACAATGAACCATCCTGAGACAGGGATGATGGTGCCTGGAAGCCTTTATTTGTGGCCTTTACAAACTTCGGCATGTAATGTCACACTTGTGACCAGCACTTCACACAATACTATTTCCCTACATTAGTTTCAAATTTTTATTTTTCCTTGTAGATGCAGATGCAGTAAAAGACCTTCTACCCACAGTTACCCACTCCTCCTCTCTCCAGGAATAACCTATCACTTGGAGTTTTATTGATATAACTACTTGGGTGTGCATCCATAGTTGACGGGTGGTGTTTTGTCCTATGTGTTCCTAGTAGGACTGAAACATCAGAATGGGAGTTCTTTGTCACTTAAAAGTGGTAACAATGTTGATAATGAGCTCGCTTAAGCTCAAGCTTCTCAAAGGAAATTATACATAACCCTTAGGGATAGGCAGAGATGTGGTAGGAATTACAAGTGGACACCTAGAGGCATTTTATTTCAGTGTTTGGAAAGAAGATTTTTGTAATAAAAGCAATACAGATACTAGTAATAGAATGTAAGCGTGACACATTTTAAGATAAAAGGCAAGGGGTTCCAGAGGAATTTCACTGCCTAGGGGTACAAGTATATAATAGTCACATTTTAAGCATCATTTTTCACTGGGAAAATTGGAAAGGAAGACTTACTAAATATTTAAGCAGAAGTAGAGCATGATAGTTGGCATAATGCACCCCTCTGCAGTTCACCTGCTCGAGAAGAGTGCCCATGTGCTAAACTTTGGTGGTCCTGAGAGTACCCTATTTTTTGTTGATAGCTTCCTTTCTGTTCCCTTTTCCAGTACTGCATGAGCTGGGAGCCTGTGCAAAGGGATATTCTTTACCCTTCTAAATCAACTCCATCTGCTCACCCTCCTGAATGTCCTAGGCAGTTGTCTTCTAAGCACTATATTAACCAGAATCCTTGGTTGGCTTTTGCCAATGGCAGAGGCCACTAGGAGAAAACTGAATGGGAGGGGAAAGAGGTCAGGGTGTTTATTCTCTTACCTCTCTTCATGTCATGCAGTGGTTTGGAAATAGCTGTGCTCCTCTGTGTCACAGCTTCTAACACAGCCCTCTCCTCCAGAGAGGTCTCCAGGTTCAGGAACCTCTTTTCCTTACCTTCTCTGAGGATTGGAAACACTTTGGTCTTGTTTACTCAGGCTGCTTCACTATCTCTGTAGGTTTCTTTTATCCTTGCCACCCTCTTCATTTAACTCCTTATGGGTGTGCCATCTCTCTTCTGCTGCAGTCCGGAAAACTGTAGTAATTTGTACGATGAGTAGCCCCAGGAAACCATCCAAGTGGGGTTCTGGGATTGGAGTGCTCACACATTTGATGGGTATACAAATAACTTGCTTGCCAGGGGAAATAGATGTTTGTAGTTGGTGGCAAGAGGTGATGTTATATTTACTCCAGTCATCACCAATGGTAGTGCAGGATGATGGAGGACTGAGTTGGAGGATCAAGTGGCTATGGGGTTTAGCATTTAGCCACTATGGCCATGGTGGGGATAGCATTGTTTTCAGCTGGTTGTTTTGGATGTTCAGGGTTTAGACACAGGAAAAAATATAAATTAAAATCAAAGGTTAAACATCAGAAAACACAGCAACTTCCTTTAGGGGAAGAATACCTTATCTTTGTAGCTGACAAAGAGGGAAATGGTCTTGCCCCACCCCATACACCCACGAGAGAAAGTGGTGTCAATGATTGCATCTAAGACAGTTCTCTCCTCAGAAATATTGGTTCTCAGGATCCATACCTACTGTCTACCTTTACTTCTTGGGAAATAATGAATTAGATGCCACTGTATCCCAAACAGAAGTACAATATCAGGTCAAAGAGAAGACATCCATGCAGAAGAATTGGAGATTATTACCACTTCGCATTGGTAGGGGTTGGGGAGGGGTGTAAGTGTAGGAATGAACTCTAAGGATATTAAACCAAAAAGGGTGATATAAGAGAGACCAGACTTATTGTTATGGGTATACTCACACAGGAAATATTCTTTAATGTGTTGGTTTGAGGACCTAGGAATGATGATAGCAATGACTCATTGCTGCCTGCTGTCAACTAGGTTGACATGTCAGAACTTCCCGGGCATGATCTAGGCAGAGGTGTCCGACCCGCAGCCCACCAGCCACATTGCATTCCAGCATGGCTATGAATGTGGCCCAACACAAAACTGTAAATTTACTCAAAACCTATTTTTTGCTCATCAGTTTTCATTAGTGTTTGTGTATTTAATGTGTGGCCCAAAACAACTCTTCTTCTTCCAGTGTGGCCCAGAGATGCCAAAAGGCTGGACACCCAAAGGGAAAAGTCCAGAGAACTAGGGAGACAGGAATGCGGATCTGTTCTGTGCAAACCTGATCATCACCACAAGCTCAGTGGCTTACCAGAAAAGAAATGTATTCTCTCACAGTTCTAAGGGCCAGAAGATGGAAATTAATTCCACTGGGCTAAGGTTAAGGTGTCAGCAGGGCTGTACTGCCCCTGGGGGATCTAAGACTCCAGGACACTGCCCCCTGCCTCTTCCAGTGGCAGCCATCATCCCCTGGCTTTTGTTCACACTGTTCCAGTCCTGTTTCCATAGGCACTTTGCCTCCTCTTTTGCTTGTGTTTTTTTTTTTTTTGCTCTCTCATAAGGATGTTTTTGATTGCATTTAGGGCCCACTCAGATAATCCAAGATTCATGAACTTTACCTAAATAACATATTTGGTATCTTTTGCCATATAATATAACACTAACAGTTTCCAGGGATTGGGAATTGATTATCTTGGGGAGCCACTAATCAGGCTACTATGACATGTTCAAAATAGGTAAATGAGAAACACCTGTAATGCATCCATACTATGGACACTAACTCAGCAATAAAAAAGAATGAACTACCACCTGGATGAATCTCCACAGAATGATGCTGAGTGAGAAAAGGCCAATCCTAAAAGAATAGAAGTATACTGTATACTTCTTTTATATAACATTCTTAAATGATAAAATTATAGGAGTGCAGAGCAGATTAGTTAGTGGTTGTCTGTTGAGGGCCGCCCTGCGTGGTCTCGGGAAGCTGTGCCCCCCTGTGACTTAGGTTGAGTGAGAGACCTCCGATCAGGAGCCACTAAGGAGACAAAACTTATTCCCCTGGTATGAACGCTACCTGTTCTGTGCCTGGC
>PVIA01011238.1:0-45920 GCA_004024845.1 Tonatia bakeri
AATCAGCCATCTGAAAAACAGTGCAAAACATGTCAGATGGGGAGAAGGGCATGTTTTGACATGATTTAAGCCAGGGGAGGCACCATAAGTTTTACATTTTAAAAGTTCACTTTTTCATTGTCCACGTTGCATGTGGTTGGAAATCTGTGTGTCAGCCTCAAAGCCAGGAAGTGTGATTTCAGGTATCCATTCTTTCAGCTGCTATAAGACTAAAGCTGGTGTCACCAGAATTGCGGCTCTTTAGTGAAAAATGATAACATTTACTTATGGCTTTTGTCAAAGTCACAACTAAATGGAGCAACATTGTGACTTTGAAATAATCGTGTATGCAAACTTGCCAGTTCACCTTCTGTTCCTCACCTACTGGCCAGTGCACAGATTCAGCCACCAAAAGGTGGGAGAGGATGAAGGCTGATAAATCAAAGCATAAGAGAATTACAGAGTTGTTACATAGGTACGGTGTGGCTGGCTTCTGTGACCTCCCAAAACCAGTGGTCTCCCCATAAACTTGGAATTCCTCAAGGACAGAGACTGTATTTCCCCAGGACAATCATGTGAAGTCACCCCTAACAAAATTGTTTGATCAGTGAAGGAATAAACAAATGAGAGAAAGAACAAAAGTTGAAATGAAAGTTGTACATCTGTCTTGGAATTTAGGCTTTGGGAGTTTTTTCCCCCTCAATGGACCTTATTTAGTTGATCCCTCTATGAGGGCCATGAGGACATTTCAGGACACCAAGGGACAGAATCTGATTAAAGGACTTCCAAATGCCTGTTCAGTGCCCTACTGAAAAGAGTACATGACATTCAAATATCACTCAAACTCGTTCTGACCATTTGATGATGAAATCTCCTTTTGTGGAAATCCAATCAGCTTTGCATCTTTACTTCTCATTGGGGCAAAGGCAGTGGTAATTAAAGGATTGTTTTTCCCACAACTGAGTGACAGTGGGAATAATGTGTTGGCCCTTTGTTATCATCCCTGGGGCACAAACTAAGAGCAGTAGAAGCTCATGTGTTATGGATTCAATAAAGGGCCCCCTCCCTGTTTATAAATAGCTATGCAAAATTGGAGGCAACATTAAATGTTTCAAATGTTGCTAGGTGAGAAATTACTCTTTCTCTCTCTCCATGTGATACTTAATGACATGACTGAAGGACATAGAAAATATGCACAAATACTTAATCACTTAGTTTTCCACAATAAAAACATGAATCATCCTATGTTTATAAACAAAGTATCATAGCATTTGGGGGCCTACAAAGGGAAATTTAATGAAAGTCTCGAAAAAGAGTGGTCTATGGCTGAACAATATAATGACACCATCAAGTGAGAACTGAGGGAAGTTCCGTGCAGTTCTTTGCTCACCAACATTCTGTTGAGTATCTGGAAAAATACCAAAGAAGTCCTGTTTTAATAATAACCTGTGTGAGTCCAGGACATAGAACTAGTGAGGTGTCCCCAAAATGACTGCACTTATTTCATCATTCATGGAACAGGTTTTCACTCCAGAAATAAAAATCTCCTCTATTGGTTTATCTCTCGAAACTCTACCCTGCTGGAGGGCCTTCAGATCCCCCTAGAGCTGCAATCATTTTAAAGTTATCAAAGCTTCATGTGGTTGCTACTCAAATGTGTAAGCACATACACTCCATCCCATCAGGCCAACTTTGAGGAACCTATCACACAGAAATAGAACACCAGTACATAAGGACATCTGAAACTAGGTGCTTATTAGAGCTTCATCTTAGTGACAATAATCAGAAATGACCTGGATGATCATAATAGAGGAACTGATAAGTGATTCTTTTATAAGTTATGAAAACTCACATGCCCCTGAGAAGAGAATGACAACAGTACACGATCAAAAGGGACTCCTGACATATCATTGGACTTCAAAAACTCAACCAAACACACATACTCATGTGAACAACTGCAAACTTTTCCACCATTTATGAAATTTAAAAGACTTCAGCCAGATAGTGACCAAATAAATATTTCATGGCTTCCCACTACAGTTAGAGAGTATGTAAGTCAACTTTTCTTCGCCATAACTTCATCAAAGCTCTTTTCATCTCACTGTTTCGCAAGCTGTAGATCAGTGGATTCAGCAGAGGTGTAAGCAGTGTGTAAGTCAATGACATCAGTTTCTTGGTTTCTGGGGAGTAGCCAGATTTGGGTTGTAAGTAGGTCATACTGGCTGTGCCATAGAAGAGAGTAACAGACGTGAGATGGGAGGCACAGGTGGAAAAGGCTTTCTGCCTGCCAGTGGTTGATGGCATCTTCAGGATGGCAAAGAGGATTCGAATGTAAGACAAGAGAATCAACGAGAAAGGAACCATGACAATGAAAACAGTGCCAGTGAATGCATAGATTTCAAACAAAAACGTGTCGGCACATGCAAGCTCTAACACGGGGGGAGTCTCACAGAAGAGATGGTTGATTTCCTGGGGGCCACAGAAGGGAAAACTAAACACCCATGATGTCTGCATAGTAGCCACCATGATTCCTGAGGCCCACGAGAACATGACTAATTTCATGAAAACACTTTTGTTCATAATCATTGGGTAGCTCAGAGGATGACAGATTGCAGCAAACCTGTCATAAGCCATGACCCCCAGGAGAAAGCATTCAGTCCCACCAAAAAGAAGAAGGAAATACATCTGTGCAAAACAGCCTGAAAGAGTAATTGTAGATTTCTCAGTGGAGAGAACCACCAGCATCTCAGGCATAATGACTGTGTTGAAACTCACATCCACCACAGACAAGTTCAGGAGGAATAGATACATGGGAACGTGGAGGCTCTGTTCCAGGGAGATGATGACTATGATCATGGCATTTCCTATCAGGGTCACCAGGTAAACAACCAAGAAAACCCCAAAGAGCTGCTTTTGGAGTTCGGGAAAGTTTGAAAAGCCCAAGAGGATGAACTCAACCACAGAACTTTGATTTTGCCTTTTCATCTTGTAGTGGGGCATATGGTGTTTTTATTGACATCGTATGTTAATTATGAAGTCACTTTGGAGATTTTAGAGTGAAATTCTTGGTAGAAGATGAAATGGTGACTCATTTTGACAGATCTTCAAGATGCCAATTTTGAGAATGGTTAAGATATTGAATAGTTTATTTTTCAAATACAAATGAAAAAGTGAAAAATTTTTACTCAAACCTTATTTTAAAAGTACAAAATAACAGCAGATAGCTTTTCAACTTGGGCTCAGCAGAACGGCTCCTTCAGTCAAGGGTGTCAAGAAGAAACAGGAACAGTCTGCCACCAACAAGGCAGTGAACAGAGAACACACTGGCAACATTCACAAGCACATCCGTGGACTGGGTTTCAGGAAGTATGTCCCTCAGGTACTCAAAGAGATCCTGAAATCTGCTGTGAAGGGTATGGGGACTCCCGGTGTGTGCACTAACACCAGGCTCAACAAAGCTGTCTGAGTCAAAAGAATAAAGGATGCCCCATGCCGTATTTGGGTGCAATTGTCCAGAAAATGTTATGAGGATGAGGATTCACCAAACAAGCTTCTATATGCTGGTTACCTGTTTACCTATCATCACTTTCAAAGATCTACAATCAGTTGATGAGGAAGAGAACTGACCGCTGGTTGTCAGATCAAGTCATAAAACTGCAAAACCAAAAACAAAACAATAGCAGCAACAGTTTTCTGGCATCTTTTTTGTTAAGTTGAAAATTAATCCTTAAAACGTACATAGACATTATGTTATTTAGAATTCATTGTCTACTGCATTGATGTGTACACCTCTGTATACAATTTCTACTGTATATTTATTTTAAAATTTTAAATAAACAAGTAGCAAAAATTTCAGGAAAAAAGCTATAACATAATTCAAAATTAAAACAAAATTTTTTATGAATACATATTATAAATTCCAAAGTTCAAAATGCACTTATATTACTTTATTAAAAATGAAGTATATGAATAGTACACCTAAACAAATACAGAAACATTCAAAGGGATTGAAGTTTAGATGCACTTATCTCAGATGAACATAAGTAAATTGCATCAAGCATACTGATTTCTGATTAGAGTAGATCTGAGTAATTACTTGAAATTTGCTTGTGTTACAAATTGTAGAATTCATTTCTCCATGGCTCATTTTTGTGACCATAAAGTGGCTTTCAGGGCTATAGGAAATACCATTTTTGGTCATTCTGACCCTGTAATTTAAGTAGTCTCCATCTCCCCTCTGCCTCCCTCTCTCTCCTCCTCCTCTCTCTCTCTCTCTCTCTCTCTCTCACACACACACACACACACACAGTAGGAAATTTTTTAACCATTAGTAATTCAATAAAGACTGGTGGACCACCTACCTTGTGGATGCCTGTGTAGCCTCAGAGATGCATTTGGGCCATGAACCAACAGAGAGGTCTTCCCTGGCCACAGGACATAAAACAGCAACCTACCACAACATTCTCTGACTCCCATCTCCCTGGTTTATTTTATATCATAACACTCACTGCCAACTGAAATAACCTATATTTATTTGGGTTTTATGCTTGTTTCCTAAGTCTCCCTTCTGGAATGTAAGCTCCAGGAAGACAGGAACTTGGTTGTCTTACTTTGCTGTGTTTTCAGTGCCTAAAACAGATAATAAATGACACAGTAGCTGCCAAACCAATATTGATTGAGTAGATGGAGGAGTAAATATTAAAATTAGGAAAACCCAGACTCTGCCCTTATGGAATGTAATGTCTGAAGAAAAACTAAACACGGGGAAATAGAAGGCTGCAGAATTAATCCATGACTTTTGCAGAACTTTGAGGCTCCTCGTGGGATTGGAAGTACCACTGGACTGGGGAGCTGGGCTCTCATCCTGACTCTGCCACTACCCCCAAGACTAGTGTCTGCCTCTCTCTACACTCAGGTTCCCCTGTGGGTTGGAAACAGGAAAATGACTGCAATCCCTTCTGGCTCTGGCATGGGTATTTCTCTGATTTGTTCCTAGAAATCTTCAAGCTGCAGGGCTTCCCTTCCATTCATATGACAGCCAGGCTGAACAGACCCTGGAATAGTGTCAGGTGGCAGGTAGGATGCACACATGCTCCCTGAGTCCTGTGGGCCAGCCAAGCAGAGCTGACCATCATACTCCCAGTCCACCTGCCCTTCCCAAGTTCCTTTCTGAGCAGAACACCTTACTTCTCTCCACTTCCCCTCCCCAGTCCCCCAACCAACTCTCCCCTGTTCCCAGCATCCTATTCACTGTCAGGCCCAAGGATCTTTAGAATCTGGAGTCCCTCTGGCCTCAGTGAATTCATCCCCACTGACATCACTCCAGCTCACTGTTCTCTCTCCTCCACCATGGTCTCCCTCCATTATTAAATGGTCTCCTAACTGGCTTCTCCATTTGTTGTAACTCCTCCAATATATCCCTCATGTCTCTGCCAAAATATTATCAGGCTCGCTCCCAGAACCTTCAGGGCCTCCTCCTAACTATTAAATAAAATGCCCACAGCCTGGCATTTAAGGGAAACCAGAGTGGGAAACAAGTGCTGTAGAAATTTACAGAGGGAAAAATGACTTCTGAATGGAGAGAGAGGGTGAACAGCTATAATCACAGGGTGTCACAGGTCAAAAAACCATTAAGTCGAAGGAGGAAGGCATTAGGAAGACAGCTGACATGCTCAAATCAAAGGTATGAATGGCATCTTAGCACTAGAAGAGAGTCTTCTGGTCTTTGAGTGATGCTTGAAAACCAGCAGAACTTTACTGTGGGACACAGAGAAGCCTGGAGAACAGATGGACAGGCATGCTGGAGACATGTAATGTGGTCTTGAGCTTAGATCATTAGGACATTAGTAGCTGAGAGTAAAGGCAAATTGAGTTACTGAGTTTGACCATAGTGATCTATTAAAAGCAAATATCTTCAGCAAATGAGTGGTTCAAAACTTGCAATACATCTACACAACAGAATACTACACAGCAGAAAAAAAGAAGGAACTCTTACCTTTTGTAACAACATGGATGGTACTGGGGAATATTATGCTAAGTGAATTAAGCCAGTTGGTGAAAGACAAATACCATATGATCTCACCTATAAGAGGAATCTAATAAACAAACTAAACCAATGAACAAAATAGAACCACAGGCATGGAACCATAGTACAGACTGACAATGACCAGAGGAGAGGGAGAGGGGAATAATAGTGGAAGGAAGGGGAAGGGACTAGACAAAAAAACATGTGTGAATGACCCATAGACATGGACAGCAGTGTGGGAATTGACTGTGGGAGCTGAGGGTGGAATGGGCAGAGGAGGGCAAAGGGGCAGGGATGGGACAAATATAATAGAATAACAATAAAAAGTGATTAAATAAATGTTTAAAAAATCAAATGTCTGTACTAATTTTAATAATTATAAATTGGATATCAAAAAGTCTTTTAAAAGTAGCCTCTGCAGGAAAAAAACATTCAAGTACTATTTCTAAGACAGAAAAGTATTCATTGAGTTCCAAGTGTATAAAAATCAAGTTATAAAAAGGTAGTTTAGGGTATCCTATTAAAAATAGACAGGCTTCAGGGGGCTGACAAAGTTATGGAACTGACCTAAACTGCTGCCTTCATGAGTGGTTAAAAACAACAACAGCAACTGGACCTCAACCCTCCATCATTTCCCTTGAGCATGAACTACCTAACATGTAGCTTCTGGCTCCAGTATTTACTTTCCATGACTTCGGACAAATCACTCCCTCTTCTCGGTCTCATCTTTCTACACGACCAGCCTTATTTCTGAATACCTTCCACCCCAGTTACAAACCTCTATGAATTGATGATTCATGAAAGCAAACCACTTACAGCCCTAATCATTAACCAAATGATTGGATATATGGATATGGAAGGCAGAGTAGTTGGCATCCTTACCTTAACACCGAGATATCACTTGACAAGCATGTCCAATTGTCATGTGAACTATAAATGGTAAACCAAGCAACATTTACATAAGCAGAACCTAACATATTGACTGCCTCTGATTTTCATCCCATTTAATTAGGTTTCACCTCTTTAGTTAAAAAAAAAAATAAAAACTCTCCCATAAATACAACTCAGCGATTCAATGGACTGATTTCATGACATTTTATGGCATTGAGTTGTTGCCCTGGGAGAATCTCCTCTGGACAACTTACACTCAGTTTATGTAGACTCTCCCATGTGGATAAAAAAAAAAAAGCTCAATGCACACACTTAGAGCAGCACTTTCCAGGTTTCCATGGGGAATCAACAGCTCTTCACTCAAGAGACTCAAGTCCACCATGGCTTCTCCCGCCTCTTTAGAAATGAAAGCAGAGGCTGAGTGAAAGTTAGTAAATAATCAGAGTGAAGAGGGGAGAAAGGAGTGAGGGTATGAGCAAAAGCAGGGTGATCTAGACAGAGGGTCTGAGACCTGGGATAGACAGTTTCTGCAATGATAGGAAACACATTGAGGCAAGTAAACTGAAGTTCCTTTGTGGAAAGCCTAAATGGCATTCCCAAAATGTTCTACGTCTTCTAGTAGAAATGTAAAAAACACTGAAAATTTGGGGAGGGGGGTGTCATTCAGATGATTTTATAGTTGGAGCTCTTTAATTTGACAGTCAAAACCTCTGAACTAGTTATATGACTTCAAGCAAATATGTAACTTCTTTGGCTCTCTAACCTTTCTGCTAAAATAAAGATAGTGCTATTAATCTCACAGGGTATGTATAAGAATCAGAGGACTCAGAGTTCTGTCTATACTTACTTGAACAATCAGTGAGACCACTGGCTCAGTTACAGCAGAATTCAGGGATGAATGAAGCTTCAGGCATGGCTTTATCTGGAACCCAGATGATGTAACCAGGACCTGGATGGGTTTTCTTCCTCTGTTTCTCATCTCTGCTTTCCTAGAATAGGTGCCATTCTCCAGGGAGCTCTCCCCTCCTACAGGCAGGCACTAGGGTTGCCAAAAACACTTAGGAATACATTTTCTCTAATCTGTGTGTTATGGGAAACATCTAGTTATCCTGCAGAAAACAAGATTCCCACTCACAAAAACCAATCCAAGGACTCATCCCATATTGTTCACTGTTGTGAGATTACCTGTGAAATCACACCAGACACTGTGGCTGTGACAAAGCTGGGAAATGCTGCTCACTATGTACTTTTCATGGTTTCTACCCCATAACTGGGGATAGTATCAATCTCAGCTATGCATACCTAAAAAGGTTTAATGAAAAAAATTCCCCAAGAGAAATGAAGGTACTGCTGGCAGGAGAACAATGCCAATGAATGATGGCAAGTCAACACTCAAATGCCCCTACATATATGAGAAAGCACACTGTCTACAATAAATTATTGTATGAATACAAAGAGGAAGATGAAAGCTGAGACCCAACCAGATTTCATTAGTTGTTTTGGCAAGACAGACTGGAAGGATAGGTAGAGAGAGTGGAAAGGATGAACAAAACAAAAGGTACTTCAGGGCGCATTGATAAGTCCTGGAGGACATGGATATAGTGGGTGAAGAAGAGAGGATTTCAAATCTTGGCAAAAGATGATGGAGAATAAATAGAAATTAGGTCAAAGGAAGTCCATAAATGAATCACTTCAAGTATTTTGCACACTTTGGGGCTGGTTCCCAAGTCCAGCAGTCATGGGGAAAAGGGTATAAAAGAATCCAAGGATGAAGAGTCACACATTCTATTAATGACAGGATATTCTTGTGGTTGACTCTCCCTTCACTGAACAGGCTGAGAGTCTGACCTTAAAGACATTGCTAGGAGCCCTGTATTGATGCCTTAGTCACCTTCTGGCATGGTAGGACACTCACTGGGATCTGGAAACTAGAAGGAAAGCAGCAGATTAAGTCCCATAAGCAGGCAGTGAAATCAGTAACTATCCTTTTCTATGCTAAAGACGGGGTTGCTTTTCTTCCAATGTTCCAAAAATTGGAAGTAGAAATTCTAAATTGTCTGAGAAAGAGCATTGTCAGTGACAACCATGACAAAAAAAATAGATGCAGAAAATCTTCGGTGCAGTGCCTGACAGTACTAGGGTCTGACAGGTGTTTATGTTGATGCCCCACCAGTGGCCAAGATGGGGACAGCAGCCCTCAACAAATTTGGTGCAGAAGGCACATACCTCAATATAATAAAGGCTGTATACAACAAACCCACAGCTGACATCACACTTAACAGTGAAAGATTTAAAGTGTTTTCTCTAAGATCAGGAATAATACGAGGATGCCCACTCTCACTACTCTTATTCAACATAGTAGTGGAAGTCCTAGCCAGAGCAATCAGGCAAGAAAAAGAAAAAAAGACATCCAAATCAAAAAAGAACAAGTAAAATTGTCACTATTTACAGGTCATATGATCTTATCTATAGAAAATCCTAAAGACTCACACAAAAAACTGTTGGAATTAACTAACTTTCCTTTTCCCAATCTCTAGCCATTTTCCAGACCTCTTCTTCTAATTGCATAAGAAAATTTTAGTGTAAAGAAAACTTTCCATTTGCTTTATACAGAGAAATATAGAAAGAGGCCCATTTCCAAAAATGAGTAGGGGAACAGATTCTTGGGCAAAGAGGGTCAGAAGTAATCCTAAGAATGAGCTTTGCAGCATTCAAAAATGACTCCAAAATGGCCCCTTAGGAATGACAGGAACAAAACAAATCCCATTTCAGGGAGGTGCATAAAAACCCTTGCTTCTGGGTGGAAACCATGAAAAAGTATCCCCATACTTTAATTAGAAAGGGAGGGCCTATGGTGGTACCCATGTGCATTTTGGGAAGGGATAAAAATATATAACAAGTTTCTGCCTGTACCCTGAGTATAGCAAGCTTAATTCCATTTTTATCCACATCTGTCCACATACTGATGTAAAAAAGACACACTAAAAGCAGGTTAACAGGTAGAATCAATTGACTGTTCTCTGTAAGTGCCAAGCCACCTCACACACTTCCCACTTACTGCACTTTCTGCCATCCACTCCTTACCTGGTAACTGTGTTCCAGACTTCACTGGACAGTACAGGCAATTGTCACATGTAGCACACAGACCCAACCTCAAAGTTGCCTCAGATTTACTAATGTAAGTTCAGTCTTGTCCTGGAAACCCTTCCCCAAATATTACCAACCATACTCACATTTTTAACCTGTTGCACAAGCCCCATCAGTCTGTGAGTTCTCCAAAAGGTCATTTTCCTTGTAAAAGTCCCAGGGAAGGGGAGGAGAGTTGGGCAGGATTTCAGGACTAACTGGAGCTGCAGCGGCTGATGTCTCCCTCATGTGGCTCATGGCTGCAGCCCGCTCCACCACCAGCCTCCCCCACTTGGGGTTGCCAGATTGAGCAATAAAAACAGGACTCCCAGTTAAATTTAAATTTCAGATAAACAACAAATAATTTTAGTATAAGCATGTCCTGTGCCAAAATATTATCTGAAATTCAAATTTAACTGGTTACTTGTATTGGCCTGACACCCTCCTCCACCTACCACTCTGAAGCCCCACTCTTTCAGGAGTTCCTACAGCTCTTCCCTAAGGACGGAGCTCCTTCCTTTTGGCCACAGACTTCTCTTTCCCATGGTTCATACCTCCCACTCCTCAGACGGAGGCTACGTAAGGAACAGGTGGGCCCGGACTCTCTGTTCCTGGAATCACTACCCACTCTGACCTCCAGGCCCTGTAGCCTGGTTGGGCCCAGACTTCCAGACTTCTACACACAGGGGGCTCATTGTCTCTCCCTTTCCCCCAGACCCTCAGGGAACCCAAATCCATCAGATGCGCTATATCTGTGCAACATACTATTTTTTTCTGTTCAAAATGCTATCTTTTGGGGAGCCACTCTTCCATTCTGTGCATTTCTGGAGGTGTTGATCCTTCCTTACTCAGCCCTAGGGGCGTAGCAAAATGACCTGGGAAGTATGGCTATGTGATCTAGGCCATGAAAGTCAAGTCTAGCCAGTCAGAGAAGTTCTTCCAGACCACAGGGACTGTTCAAGGTGTGGCATGTACCCAGGGTCAGGTCAGAACCCTCCCCCAACTTCCCTGCTAAAGCTATTCGTAAAGATTAATCTCTTCTTTTGGGATTATTGACTGTAAGGATGGTTTAAGCTGAAGTTACTAAGGCCACCTTCTCTGACACATAAAGGTTATTTTCTGAAATAAGAGCCAAAAGTAGCTATAAAAAGGACTGAGGGGAGAAAGAGTGAAAGCCTTGATGGTGTTGTTAGAATGAGTATGATATACCTAAGACTGGAAGTCAGTTTTTTTAATTGAATTGAATACAGTAAATCATTTAATTTTTGCTAAAGCTAGTTTGAACTGAATGTGAATCCTAAGTGAAATAATATGTCTAAACCTCAACTGGATGTTAAAACCATGTTTATTTTTTTAAGCAGATCTCTTTGGCTGCATGAACATCCAGCAATGTGGCTGGGCACCTTGTTTCATTGTTCCCAAATTCTCTATGACACTCAGGAGTTGGCCTGCTGAGAACATCCAAGCTTGTTAGGGGTCAACACAGCCTAGCTCTGTGGGTGTCCACCAGCCTGCTCAGTAATACAGTGCAAATTGCTCTTCAAATAAGTACAGGCACACACATACTGTTTCTTATAATACATATTCTATGTTATAGGCAGGCAATCTGTGTTCAACATGCTATGTATATAATTATGAAATGTAGGGCCACTGAACTCCCTGTGAGAAGAAGAGTTAATAATAACTGGTGTCATGGCATGCCAAGTTGACCACTCAGGGCTGAGTTCTCTTGGATTCAGATGACTGGGCACATCCAGCAGATTATTATCTGTGGATTGGTATACATGGAATCAACTGATATGGAGTCATGACAGCACTAAAAATGTGTGAGAAGCCAAGAGATGTGCCTGTAACTTTCTGTGGGGCACTGGAGTCCCAGGCAGCGGCAGCACTCTCGGTCGCACTGGAGCCAGCTGCAGCAGCTGGGGTGGGGGCACATTCACGGTGCTCTCAGTCTTCCAGGGCCTCTACAAACCCCGGAAATGAATGGGGCTCCTGACTTAAATTTCCTCATCAATGATGAGGGAGTTGGGAACTGACCACACACCTACGTCTGTAATTCCTTTCCTCCTTCTTTTTGGTTCCCTTGGCAGAGGGAACCAAAGGAGAAAGAGATCATGAGTTAGTGCTTGGAAATCAATGGTCTTTCCAAAAAGAAAAGTCCATTAATGGTACAGCTGGAGACAACAGTGGCCTGTTATTAGCACAGAGGTAAATCAAGTCACAGTACAGCTTCTAAGACCAAAGTCTGCCCTAGCCAGGTGGTTTAGTTGATTGGAATGTCATCCTGTGCACCAAAAGGTTGCTGGTTCCAGCCTCGGTCAGAGCACGACCCGATTTCTCTCTCTCTCTCTCTCTCCATTATATCACAGTACAGTATTTCCTTTAAATATTGACACTGATATGCTTCCCATTATCTAATATTATAGAATGAGCACAATCTACATTGTATTATATTAAGGAGTTTATTTTACAGGAAAGAGTAAAATTGCAGAGTCTGCACTTTGGGAAGTTACAGACAGCCTGGGTGGGGGGTGGGGAGTGCTAAATAACTGAACTTGAGTCATTGTTGATACCTGTGATTGTTCCTAGGACCCATTCACGTGGCTTTAAATCCCCAAGTCCTGTCTTCCAAGTCTGGTCTTTTTCTACTTCTCCTTTCTATCTGCTCCTCTGTCCTTCCACTCCTTGTGCCCATTAGCCTCATCTCACATCTCTCCACTCCTTTCTACTCTCTCCCCCATCCTCGTGTCTCTCTACCCCACCACCCCCTTCAGCTCTGGTGTCCCCATTTCTCTTCTTCCTGCCCTCCTGCCCTCCTCGTCTCTAGTTCCCCGTCCCTCTCTCTGTCTTTTCCATCAGAAGCCTTCTGTGTCCCTGTCACGTTACCTTTGTCCACAACTGGACATTTTTGCTCCTCTTTCTTTGCTTTACTCAATCGGGTTTTGAAACATAATTTTTTCCTGCTGTCAGATTTCCCTTTGTTCGAATGTTGCATCTTAAATGCTATGTCACTCATCTGAACACTCTTTACCAGATTCCTTGTCGACTCATACAGGTTGAATTCCAAATCCCAGGTCCTGTTGTGCTTTACAGAGTTCATTTGTTCTTTGAAGTTCCTCAGATCCTGCTTTATTGAGGGGGAAATTTTGAAGCAGAATGTTAGCTCAAAGTTTGAGGAACTTTCTTTTTTCGACATGTCCAGTAAGAACTGCATACTGAGGGTCATCTCCTCATTCCCTGCCTGCACCTTGTCATCCATCAGCCTAGTCACTTCTCTGAGGGCCTCTTCCCCCAGCTGGCTCTGGTCCTGTTTCACCAGGTAGGACATGGCATGAAAAAATTCCTGGAAGCTGATGTGGCGGAAGCTGTAGAATTTCTTGATGTCAAGTCCCTCTTGGTAATCGTGGCTGCTCAGGAAAGCAGCAAGGCTGGGCCCATCCAAATTGTGCTTCTTGAGGTCAGCTTCTTCAAACAGAAACCTCTGGTGCTGGATCCCCTCAGCTGCCAAGGAGCACAGACCCCTCAGGACCTTGTGTCGGGTAAGCTCAAGGCAGCCCTCATTGTCAGTAGGCGGCAGGAAGGTGGAGACATAGGCCATGAAGATGTCAGTGTCATTACTGAGAATCTCTGGGAACTCTCCACCTCTTTCCATCTGCCCCTTCAGCCAGGAGCAGACCACCCAGCAAAGGCCTGGAACCTGACATGCTTTGTAGAGAACGTCATTTCTACGTACAAAGTCAATGGCCTTTTTGGCTTGCTCCTCATCTGTGAAATAGGAGTGGAGATACTTCTCCTTCTCATCATCAGAGAAGCCCAAGACATGGACATGGCGTGGCTGTTTCAGTAAGGACTGCAGGTTCCGCAAAGCCAGAGGCCGAGTGGTGATGAGAAGGGAGGACGTGGGAAGTACCTCTCTCCTAATTAGACGATGCAGCATGTCCTCTGTGCGACTGGGTCCTGGCCTCCTCAGCCCCACCGCAAAAGGCCTCTGTAGCTCATCGTAGCCATCCAGGATGAACAGGAGCCGCTCCGGCTGCCTCCGAATCTCTGTAACAGGTGCTTTATTGTCCCCACAACACCAGATGAGGAGCTGGTCCAGTGTGCCCTTTGGCAGCAGGACCACTTCTCTGCAGCTCACATAAAAGACATAATCAAACCGACCTGGGTACAAGCTGCCAGTGGCCCAGTCCAGCACCATTTTTTTTGCCAGTGTTGTCTTTCCAGTACCAGCCGACCCTTGTAGCACCACTATGGGTGGGCCTTGGTTGGGCTCCTCCTCTGAATCAAATAGAGCCTCCACTGTGACAGAATCCAGCTCCTGCTCCTGGGGGACACTCCCTGAGCTGGGCTTGGCCACCAGGAGCAGCTGGTTGTAGCTGCGGCTGACTCCATGTTCTTGCCTCTCCTCCAGGCAGCGCACGTACTCTCGGTATATGTCTCTGTAATCTGAGCCAGACACGTGGGGTATTAGGTGGTGAGATGGGAATACAAAAAAGACAAAATGACCCTTCAAATTCTGGACTCTGCTCTTTAGTTTCACATTCTATGCTCTCTAACTTGTATCTCCATGAAGGTTTTATTGGGATGGCCAAAAACGTTTCTGTGGTTTTTTTCCATAAAATAAAAGACACATTTTTCATTTTCACCAATAACTTTATTGATTTGGATATTGTGAGTATGTCGACCATCTCCTGCATAGTGAACATTGATTGTTCTCAAGTGATGTCTCAATTTGATTGCTATTACCTTCAGCTAGTCTACCCAGCCATGGAACATCATCCAGCAAGAAATCTCCAGCATGAAACATTGCAAAACAGTTTTGATACATTCAATCAGTCACAGCACGTTCTGCACACACTGCACAAATCTTTTGCATTTCAGTTGCATTTTTACCTTTCTTGAAATAATGAAGCATAACATGCTAAAAACATTGCTTATTTTCTTCCACCTTCAATATAAAAATAGCTACACAAAAATTCACCAATTTTGATTAGTTTTTAACTCACACTGATATGACAGCTATCACAATACAGCCTAAAAAAAGTTTCAAAAGAAGTTAAAGACAACTAAGAGCTACTAGGGCCCACTGATGGAAAAAATCAAATGAACTTTTTGGCCAACCCAATACTTACAGCTTCATGGGGAGGGACCACTGTACATATATACGAATGTATGTGCATGCATGTGTGCATTTGCATGTATGATATTCATGTGCACATCTGTGTAAGTGTGCAAGGTGTGTTTAGTGTGTGAATATCTGTCAGAAGAGGGTGAATGCTTATCTCCACACACACTCATGGGAGCTTGCTTACAGAAGCTCGTATATTTTTCTGTAGATAAGGCATGTCAGTGTGCATCAGCAAGTATATGTTAGTAAGAATATGTGTATGTGCAAAAGCCTCCATGTCCATGAATGAGTGTGCATGTGAAATGTCCCCATTTGAAATGGTGAGAGCAGAGAGGACAAAGGGAAGGGAAGCTATGGGATGGGGAAGCCGTAGAACTCTGTTCTAGGTAAAGGTCAGGTCAGGTGGCACTACAGACAAACCAGCCCCTGATCAGGAGCCAGGACTAAGTCTGTGGAACCTCGCATGGGCATCAGAGGAGCTCTCGAGCATGAAAGGAGCCCTTGGAAGGAGCACAGGCACCAGCAGACACTCTCCTCAGCACCCCACCAGAAGGGATAGGATGGGGCTTCATGCCCGCCCCACTCTCTGGGGCACCGTCAGTCCTCCAGTTCCTTGAGAGCCGGGCACAGGAGCAGGCTGTGCAGGCTGTCCTCTCTGAGAGTCAGCCTGAGCTGCCTGCCAGGAGAGCAGCTGGGGAGATGTCTGCGGCCCATCCTTCTGGCTAGTGGAAACCCTTCACCAACACGCCCCCAATCTTTAGGCCCCATTCTCTGTAGTCTCCCTTTCTCTGGAACTGCAACTGGAGATAGGAGGTGGGGCATAGTGGCCAAAAAATACCCTAATCTTTCTGTAAATAAATCGCCACCCTTGGCTCAGGCCCTTCACCCCACAGTTGTCAGAGTCTTCAGCTGGAGACTAGTAGGACCACTAGGACCCTTAGGCACTGGAAAGTTTTTGGAAATGTCATGGAGGCAGGGGAGTCCCAATGCCACCCGGGACTCCCCTTGTCCCCTGCTATACTCACCATTTAGGCAAATGTGGCCAAGCTGGTCTACAAGTTCTAACAGGTTCATGACCTGCAGGACCTTGAGCACCACTTTCACAGCCTCCTGTGCGCCGTACATTGAAATCAGCCGAGAAGCCAGGTCCACCCGACTCAGGCCCTCCAGCTCCCCTCGGGCCAGCCCTTGGCCCTCGAGCAGGGTTCTATCCCGTAAGTGGAACTTTAATATCTTGAAGTCATGTTCATTAAGATCATTCAAGGCCCAGAGCAATGCCTCCCGTGGGTTGCTGGCCAGGGCCATGGTACTCAGTGTGAAGTGTCAAATTCAGACCTGTGTGACCTGGAGAAAGGGGTGGGGTGAGAGGTGAGGAGAGGAGAGATACACCTGCTGAGAGAAGAGCAGCCTGAGGCGCCTCAGTCTGCCCTGCTTTCCGGGTGCCTGGCAAGCTAATGAGCACAAGTTAAGGAGAAAGATACATGCCAAGTTCCCGGAAAGGCAAGGAAGGACCAGGAAAATTCCCTGATTGCTTTTTTATTATTGTCTCTGTGGTAAATAGAAGTAAGGTATGTGGGTGTGTTGATCTCTCTCTATTTATCTATCTTTCTCCCCCTCTTCCCTCTCACACAATTGTTTAGCAGGCCTGGAGGCATACAGGGCCTGCTAAACAGATCCCTTTTAAACAGTTTGGATTAAAAAAACAATTACACTTTTCTGGGATTTCAGGCAAGAAGGTAAAAAACTCTATACTCATAAGCTATACTCATAAGCCCATTGGCCTCACATATTAGCCTCATGGACTCAGTAACATACAGGATTTCAAAGCTGTAAGTTTTGATTCAGATAAGGAGACAAGTTCAAAATGTGATCAAAGAAATGGCAGCAGCCCTGGATGGTGTGGCTCAGAGGGTCGGGCATCATCCCACAAACAAAAAGGTCACCAGTTCGATTCCTGGTCAAGACACAGTCCAGGTCCCTGGTTGGGGGCACATGCAAGGGGCAACCGATCAATGTTTCTCTCTCACATTGATGTTTCTCTCCCTCTTTTTCTCCCTCCCTTCCCCCCTCTCTAAAAATAAATGAGATCTTTTTTAAAAAAATAAATTAATAAATAGAAAGAAATGGCAGCTTTGAGGGCTCACTTTGTGCTGGGTGATTAGCATATATTATGCCTTTTGCCCATCACAGAAACTGTCTTGGGGTGCCTCCAGACGAGAAATTTGACAGTCAGAGAAAAAAAGATTTTCAGAATTTTCCAGAGCTAGACAAGTAGGCATAGAAGCAAGATTTAAATACTGGTCTATGACCTGGATAAATACAGAGACAGAAAGAGATGAAAACAGGAAGACAAAGAAGACAGGCACAGAAGCGAGGTAGTTAAGCTAAATGCTACCCAGAGCTGAAGAGAGAGGTGGAGACAAAAGCAGCAGAGACAGAAGAGCAAGGTCTTGAGGTGTGTCTGACCTAGAGAACTACAATTTTGGCAGGGTGGCAGTCTCCAGAGAAAGAAAATCAACAAGTGATAGGAAGCTTTCAGAGTTTAGGATTATCCTGTGATCTAACGCCAGTGGGAACTCCATCTCGGTAGTAAAATGTCTGAGAGTGAGCACAAGGTATTTAGGAATGAGGAAAGTTGTTGAGATTCAAATATCAGCATTTTGACTATATAGCAAAAGAAGAGAAGTTTTAGCAATATGTCAGGATACAGGGACTTTGGCTGCAAGTCACAGGGCAACGTGGAAACGAAGGCTGGTGGATGCAGAAGCAAACTACAATTAAGCCTCGGGCTCCCCTGCAAATCTCTGTTGTTAGCAGAGCTACTTCAGGAAAGAACAAGAGAAGACAGCACCAGCTCTGGCTGGTGGGTCAGGCGGTTAGAACAGCAACCCAATACACCAAGGCTCAATCCCTGGTCAGGGCACATACAAGAGTGAATCAATAACTGCATAAATAAGTGGAACAACAAATTGATCTCTCTCTCTCTCTCTCTCTCTCTCTCTCTCTCAAAAAATCAGTTAGAGAGAGAGAGAGAAAACATCACTAGAGCCAGCCTAGATGTGCCCTCTAGGCTGTTCAGTGGGTATAGGCTGGAGGCGCTGGAGGTGAGCCAGGGATGATGAGCTCCCTGTTGCAGAAGCCCAACAAGCAAGGTCTTGGGGATTGGACTGAAACAGATTCCTTTTCGGATCAGACAGCTTCCCAAGCCAGGCCCAGTCCACTAGTCCAAACCCACGAGTTCACTTTTGCTGGGTGAGGCTGGTATTAAAAGTCTGGGTATGAATACCTAGACATCTACCCTTACATCAAGCATGAAACCCACCAGGCCCTAGGACACACGGGACTAGACCAGATGAAGAAGCATAAACACCCACACGCGCCATCTGACTGTCATTGGGTGAACACTACTCAGCAGAGGAGAATTTGACCTCATTATTCCACATATGAAAGTTGAGAAATAAGGGAGGAGCCAAAGGAATGAATTCTTCTGTCGCCAAGAGAAAATGAGCCCAGCAGACCCTCCATCTCCCTCTCTGGAAGCCCGGCCCTCCTCTACAACTTGACTCCAGGCCAGGCTGGGCAGTTTGACTTGAGAAACAAAGGAATTGGGGCACTGTCACCACCACATCCTTGGCCAGGACACCCTTTCTTAAAGCTGTTGAAACCACCGGACGATGTGCTTGCATCCACCAAAGTGTAAAAGGAGGAAGACAGGAGCTTCATGAAACAGGAACCCAAACAAGGAGCAAAACAAAGTCCTACAACGCAGCTGGTCGACAGGCATGGAGAGCCGGAAGCCCAGGGAGCCCTGACAGAACGGAATGGGGTTCTCAGAAAAATCTTCTCCACAGAAAAAGGAATTGACAGATTTACTGGTGTCAATGACCTTCAAAAAAAATCCTACTGAGATGCTGTTAGAAGGTACAAAAAACTAACAATAAATACCAAGAAAACTAGACAAGGAAGTAAAACGAGGAAATTACTAGCTCTAGAAAAAAATAACAAAGGAAAAATAAAAGTCAAAAATTTACATAATAGTAAGTTACAACACTCAGGTGTAGATAATATTTGCATAGAAATAATAATGCAACTACTGACTATTGTCTTAACTAAATGTATGACTATACCGAAAGGATAAAGGTGGACCAACCTGCAAGTCAATAGATACGGCCTAAAATTGACGAATCAGAAGGTGAAGGTATACATGCATTAGAAGGGCAGAAATGTAAGGAGAAACCGTTTAAAATGTAAAGTAGTTGCCCCCAGAAGAAAGACAGGCACAGTGGCAGGAGGGGTAGACCAGAGAACTACTTTATTTGCAGCATAATCTTTTTAATTCTAATTGTCTTTTTAAACTATGAGTATGTGGCACTCTGATAAAATAAAAATTAACAACAAAAGGATAGGGATAAAGAAGTGGAGATGCAAAAAGAAAAACTTGTACAGACAAATCTTTCAAGAAGCTTTGGCAGCAAAAGAAGCCAGAGGGGTTCTTAGGTAATCGGAGTGAAGACAGGGTTTCGTTTGTTTTAACATGGGAGAAGGTGGCAAATGCTAACAAAAACATCCCACAGAGGAGTCAGGTTAGAAATGCTGGCGAGAGAGAGGGAGAAGTGCCAGAGGAGAGAATGGAGAGTGTGCACTGGGATAGGATTCAAAGCCTTTGGCAGGAGGATGGAGAAAACATCCAGGCCTGAGGACAGTGAGAGAGGCTGTTTGGTAGGACTAGGCAGGGCTGTGGGGTTTATGGTCAGAAGATGAGGGTAGTCGTGTCTGGTGGTCCCTGTATTCTCCATGAAAGATGAATAAGAGCATCCCCTAAGGGTGAGAGGCTAGGTGAGGAGGGGGAAGGCTCTCCCATGCGCCTTTCCTCCCCTTGCAAGCTTCCTCTGCCCATTGCTCTGCTAGTTCTCCTGGAGTCCAAGAGAACAGGCAGGGACAGGAATTAGTCTCTCCCAGAGCCTTATCCGAGCTGAGGCTAGAGACAGAAACGTGGCAGCAAAGAGCCAAGCCCAAGAGACCTAGGTGGGAAAATAGAGTGAGGCACAGCCTCGTAGCTCCCAAACATGACAGAAGAGAGGAGGGAGACCACTTACTGTGAAGGATCCAGGTCTGGAGATCACTGGACCAGGAACTGAGAATCACTCCTGAAGGAAGTAGAATTGAGATGCAAAAGAATCCATTGTAATTAGAGGGTGGAGGCAGGAAATGAAATGAGATCTGCCTCCCTGTTAACCCTGGCCTGGCTGTGGGTAGAACTGACAACTGGTACAACTGAGTCCCAACAATGGAAGGGATGCAGACAAAAGACTCAGAGACCAAGGGTGGAAACAGTCAGAAGAGATACAAAGAGGCACAAGAGAGAAATGAGCAGACAAACCAGAAAGTCAGCGAGAGAGACTGATGAAGCTAGCTGATAGGCACCATGCTCTCTGGCTCCTGCTTGCTCTCTCTCTCTCTCTCTTTCCCCCTCTCCCCCTTCTTCCTCATCCCTTTATCTCTCCCTCCCTCCCCACTCTCTCACATGGGCAAGCATGCATGGGCAAGCATGCGTGGACGTACATACCCACACACAATTATATACTCATTCTATAAATAGGGTTCAGCCTACCTGGATCCCTCAGGCAGCCATTGAAAAGCCAGCATATATGCACTCCCTTGTCCTGGACAATCAGGATCCCTAGGAAGATAATGACAAAGATCTCTCTCCACCTGCTGCAGAACTATGTGGCTGGAGAAAAATACAAAAGCTGACCAGATCCTTGAGGCCTCCAGGTTCCACGGGGTCCTCCCGTAATTGATCAGTGAGTGCCTTTGATGGCTCACTCTCTGCCCTTCTTCCAGACACTGTCCATTGACCCAAGGCTGAACCCCACCCTTGCACTGCCATTCTCAGCAGACCAGACTGCCTTGCCTCCACTTCCCTGAGGAAAACATCATTTGACAGAAGCTCCTACAACTTCCCTTCCCTCTCCAAAGCGTCTCTGATTCTTCATCCATCCCTTTACCCTTTCCTACCAAAAAGAAAAATCCTTAGGCCATCGATATAAAGGCAAAGTTCTTGACAATGAAGTGTCCACACCCAACTCATATCCACATATGAGTAGGAGGTCCCGAGGTTGTGCATGGTCAGCTGTGGCAGCAACATCTCATCTCCGGGGGTGATTCTCTCCTCTGGACTTCTCACCATGGAATGACTTCAGGGCACCAGCCCAGACTAAGGCAGGCTCCCCCTAGGAACCCATTAGGGAGGTCATAGCCCAGGGCAGTCTCTCCAGCAAGCATGTCCCTCACCCCGCCCAAGACCATCCCTCTCATCCAGGCTTCTCCATTTGCATCCCCCTTCCTACTATGTTTCATTGCATGGCTCCCCTAACTCACACTTGCATATTCAATCATTCTCCTCTAGACTCTGACCCTTAGTTTAAAAATATAGTTAAAGCCCTTTCCAGCCTAAACTGTCCCCCTCTCAGTCCTGCTGCTCCCCCAGCTACTGCTTTAAATGTCTCTCTTCTTTCCCAGCAACTTCCTTGAGAGAGTAGCACTCACTGCCATCATTTCAAACTGACCACTCTTTCACACCTGAATTCTGGTTTCCTTGTGCATGCCCCCTCCCCCCCACACACACACCCACAGCCCAATTCCACTGACGGTGTTCTACTAGGGCTGCTGCAGGTCCAGGATATCAAATCCAAGAGTCACTTTTCAATCATTCTCTGATAGGCTGTTCACCTATGTTAGGGGGGATTAAAAAAATAATGTATGTCTACCCAGGGAACTGACAGTGGAGCAGGATTATGTGAATTCTAACTATAGAAGGCATCTGCAAGGGTAAAGCAGTTCTTGGGCATAAGAGTCAGGGCTAAGAAACCCAAACTCACACACCCAACTTGACAGCTGGATGCTGGGACTTGACCCAATTAAGGGAGATCATAGGTTTCCTGATAAACAGATGTTTCCCTCCCAATATACCAACAAGGAAAGAGAAAAAAAATCTTTCTGTGGCTCAGAAAAAAATGTTAGATTGTCCAAAGTTACACAGTGAGTTAGGATCAGACCTTCTTTCATTGCATAGTAATGGTAAGAGCTACCACTTAATAACTGCTGGTTATCAGGCATATGCTAAGCACTTTACAGAGCATTATTCATTTAATCCTCTCCCAAAGGGCAGGCTAGAATCTCCACCTGACCACTCTGGGTTCTGCTGCAATATCTTATGACCATTTCCAAGGTGACAACATCCAAAAGTGGTCTTTTCCCAAAAACCCGCTCCACTTGTAGTTTTCACTATCTCATTAAACAACTTCTTCACACTAGTTAGCACACACACACACACACACACACAAAATGCAGTAGTCTTCTCTTTCACACCTTATATACAGTTTCTCAGAAAATCCTCTTGTCTCCACTCTCAAAATATACCAAAATCTGCTACTTCTCACCACCTGCACTGCTACTAGTTTGGTGCCAACCACTATCATTTCTTGCTTAGAGTACTTGGTATCTCCTACCAGGATCTCTGCTCTTTCTCTCTCCCCCAGTCCCCCCCCCCAACCCATTATATTCTTCTCAAAGCAACCAGAGTGATCCTTTTAAAACTAAGACAGATCATGACCCTCCCCTGCTCAAAACTCCACAATGGTTCCCTATCTCACTCAGACTAGAACGCAAAGTCCTTCCCATGGCCTAGGAGGTCCTTAATGATCTATGCCAACAACTCCTACTTAGAGGTCCATCTCCTGCTACTCTCTTGCTTGATCTTAACACTCCAGCCATCAAATAGCCTCCTCAAACACACCAGGCCAGCTCTTGCCTTAAGGCCTTTGCACTAGCTATCCCCTCTACCCTGAGGCTCTTCCTCCCCCCACCCCCATGACCACTTCCCTCGCCTTTTTCAAGTCCATTCAAATCTCATATTCTCATTGTGACTACCCTAACTCTTCACAGCTCCTGATTCCTCCTTTCTTTCTGCTACATTTTTACTTTTTCTTAGCACTTATCACCTTCTAACATATTATATAAAGTACCATTTATTTTTCACTCTCCTCTAGAACATAAACATTCCAGGGACATCGATTTCTGTTTTGTTCACTGATATATCCCAAACGCCTAAAAAAAAGCGTCTGTCACATACCCAATTTGTTGAATAAATAAAGCAACAGACTGACACCTTACGACGCTGTCAAAACAAAACCCTTTTTAAAAAAAAAACACTTTTGACAGTCATGCCACTGAAGTCTGAAAACACGATTTGCGACCCTTATGCAGCTCTCTGCCTCCATCTACCGGCAACTGCTCAGACTGTCTTTTCTTCTCCGGCAGGGTCACAAGTTTGTTAGGAACTATTCCGCTCGCTCTCACTCAGTGCGCGTCGGACCGAGATCAAAGAGCACAAGATCCGAGGAGAAAATTGTAGTGCTGAGAGAAGCATCACCAGCAACCAATAGGAACAAAGATCTTGTTCACGCGGTGCGTTCTCAGCCTATCACGCTGTCAATGTTTGCTAACTTACTCCTCTCCGATCCACGCTCCTTCTCTCCCGACAAGATGGCCACACCGGCAGTACCGGGGAGTGCTCCTGTGGCCGCACCAGCCCCAGCTGAGGCCCCGGCCTCAGCCCCAGACCCGGCCGCGGCCTCAGCTCCCGCGCTGGCTCCAGTTCAAACGCCGATTCTGGCTCCCACTCCAGCGCCAGCCTCATCCCCAGACCCGGCGGCAGCTGCGGCTGCGAGCGCGGCGCCTGGCCAGGCTCCGGCCTCGGCGCCGGCCCCAGCGCAGACCCCGGCGCAGTCGCTGGTTGGCCCTGCTCTCCCAGGCCCCTTCCCCGGGGGCCGTGTGGTCCGGCTGCACCCGGTCATTTTGGCCTCCATCGTGGACAGCTACGAGCGACGCAACGAGGGTGCTGCCCGAGTTATCGGGACTCTGCTGGGTGAGTGAGGCAAGAAAATTGACGCCCTCTTCTAATCCGCCCCCCCCCACGCCTTTATTTTGCTCCCTTTCCCATCCCCATTGGTCTCTTAGGTGTTTCTGTGCAACTTATCTTCCGAAGGAACTTGAAACTCTCCGGCCTGATTGCTGTCATTTGGGGCGACATAAGATATGTAAGGAGCAATTATGCACTAAATACCGTGTGCTGAATGACTTACATTTTAATCTTCCCAGTAGCATTTCACGTCGAGTACGATTAGGCCCAGACTACCAAAACTGAATTAAAACGCCAACTAGGTAGTCAAAATCCCTTGACCCCCTAAGCCTGGCGACCACGTTTCCTCCCTTGTCTACGGACTAAATACCTTTCTTTTCCAGGTGTTTACAAAGAAGCTCCTAACCAGTTGTCAAAAGGGAGCATCTGTTAAAAGATACCCCTCTCAACAAGTGACCTGTTTTGCAGGAACCCATTCAGGGGTTCTCTAATAATCTGCTTGTCTAAAGGTGTAAACCTGATGCTCATCCTTAAAGACCCGGTGCCCCCCTCCCCCAATTGTCTCTGATTCTCTGTTTGGACACAAACAATTACATTGTCTGTTTATTATATTGCTTAACCTTCACATTGGAGAATAACCTTTTTCCTACCCATGTTTCAAATTTGGGAGATAGGTATTTTATGTTAAAGTAATTTATGAAACAGAAGCACTGAAGAGGAATTACTGATAATATTATATTCCTTTCTCTGGGGACTGCTGTTCCCATCAAAATCATTTCCACCTCGTCTTTGTTAAAAACTTTAGACACCTTTGTGAATCCACTCCAATTGCATGCATCATTTCTCTTTCTTATCTTGAACTTGTAACAGTCGTCCTATCTTAGAAGGCAATTGGTGTATTGCAAAGAGGACACGATTTGTAGGCAGACTCCACCTAATATTAGCCCTGAGCCTTGGGACAAATCACCTGAAGTCTGGTTCCTTTAGGAGCTACTTTAGATTTGGTCTCTGTGAGAACTAGGTTATTACAGAAAGCATGTAACTGCTGGCACACTTACGGTACAAAACAACTGTTGGCTGCCCTCCTTCACCACATCAGGCCTGTACCAGCCCTAAAACACCCGCACATTCTCCCCCTTTTTCTTGCAGAGTGTAGCATTTTACAGAAATTTCGATTAGTCCATTATCTTCCAAACAGCCATGGTTTTTCTCAAACCAAGCCTTTGTATTCTCTTTGCCACAAGTGCCTTCCCTACCCGCCCCCCCTTATTTGTTTCTTTAAGTTCCACTTACCTTCCAGGTTCCCAGGAAAAGTGTTCGGTACTGGTCCTTCATCCCATATTTCCACCCTCACCCCCATTCTTAGCCTCCCAAATACGACAGCATTCCGTGACCGTGCCCTGCTTTGAGTTTATAATAAACAATGCAGTCGCCGACTTGGCACTCATGAGTTCTTTTTCGGCTTCACTGCCAAATTTTCCAAACTCACTGGAGCTGCTTTACTAAAGAAACAGTTCTCTACTCAAGGTCTGTGCTAAGTGCCCCAGATATTATAGCGACTCTAGTCGGACAGACTGTAGCCTCCGTCTTCAGATTCTCTTCCAGACAGACAGTCGTCGTGGTACAGTGTTAGCTGTTACAGAGGCAGTGTTTGCTGAAGAATGAAGCGTGGATTCTTGGTAGGGACCTAAACATTTTTCCCAGTTAGACATTAATATATGAAACATTTCATTTAGTAAGACGAAGTCACTGGTGCTAGTTATGTATCATAAAACTGTTGGGCACTTAGAGTTCAGAGCTTAACAATATGAGCTCTGCTCAAACCTTAAGTTGAAGATGAAGGCATACTCTTCTGTGCAGATAATTAGGATATAGTGTGGTCAGTGCTCTAGTAGAAGGTGTCCTGGTGGCTTAGAAATTGGGAAGACTTAACTATTTCAAAAGCTTGAAGTGATTGGGGGTCTGTTGGGTGCTCATGAGGTCAAGTAAGATAAGGAATATATACCCATTGGTTTTGGGGACATAGTTGCACTGAGGAGCCGGAACCCTGAGTAAAGTGGAATCAGCCACTGACAGGTGTAGGCCTCGTGGTCTGTGCTGGAGAGGGAGATGCTGGAAGCCTGGGGACAGGAGTTAAGTAGAGAAGTCAAGGGACTGGAAGTCTCGGTGAGGTCGAGGAACAGGCGTGCGCAGTGGAGATAAAGTTACCAGAACTGCAATAGAAGTTTGCGGTAAAAGACTGGCATTGGTGTTGAAGGTTCACAGGCAGGTTTCTGGGTGATGATGGGGGTTAATGTTAGGACCATAGGACCAGCTGGCTGAAGAGCGGTACAGGTGAGGCTCCCTCAGCTGTGTTCTCTGAGCCTTGGCCACTACAGGGGTGGTCTCTGTAGACTTAATTGAAATCTTCCAGGTAGCTCTGCAGACTAATATAGGGGAAAAGTCTAGAGGCTGAAAGTGGGGGTCACAGTAAAGATCTGGAGTAGGGACTTAGTACTGGAAAGTAAGGCAAAAGCAGACCTTGTGAAAGAAGAGTAGACCCTATTTGTTGATGGCTAAAGGAAGGAGTTATACAGCCCTCCAGAGTTTCATTTCTCTGAAAAAATCCTGGTCCCACTGAGGCACATGGCTGATTTATTAGACAGAGGAGAAGGGAAGGAGAAAGAGAGGGAGAGAAACATCAGTGTGTGGTTGGTTGCCTCTCGTGCACCCCTCTTTGGGGACCTGGCCTACAACCCATGCGTGTGCCCTGAGTGGGAATTGAACAGGCAGCCCTGTGGTTCGCAGGCCGCCACTCAGTCCACTGAGCCACACCAGCCAGGGCTGTTCATTGACTTTGGCTCTAAGCATCTGAAAGCATTAGGAAAGTGATCAGGGGCTGTTAGGGGCCTTCGGATCACGTAACACATGGACAATTCTCTCTTGCAGGAACCGTTGACAAGCACTCAGTGGAAGTCACCAATTGCTTTTCAGTGCCTCACAATGAGTCAGAAGACGAGGTGAGTGGGGTTTGAGCGGCCCCGTGCAGGGGCAGCAGTTCCTTTGCTAGGCTCCCCTCTGGGCCCTCCGCGCGCTGTGTTGTGCTTCCCCTGACTAGAGCTCCTACAGTTCAAAGAGCTTCATTCTGTGTGGACATGCTTCATGTGCCTCTTCTGGCTGGTGGGTGGCCTCTCGCTCTTTTTATCCATTTTTTCTATGGACTTCTAGCTTCCTTTTCTGCCTTCTTAGGTGGCTGTTGACATGGAATTTGCTAAGAATATGTATGAATTGCACAAGAAAGTCTCTCCAAATGAGCTCATCCTGGGCTGGTAAGTTGGGGTGCAGAGGGAATTAAGTCTCAGTAATTGCCAAGGCCTTCTGCCACCAGACTAGATACTGTACTCCTCGTTCAGGAGACAGTATGGAAGGTGCACTGACTCGAGGAGCTATGAATTCATTGTGTTTTGCTAGCAATTCTGGTCCTCTGAAGCCAAAAGTGTTTCTTTTCGATTGCAGCTTTTTCTGAACAGGTCTTTTTTGCCTTGCTTATGACTTGGGATTTTTCAAGAGCTCTAAGTCAGCTTTTGATTTGATTTGATAATAGTTTTCAATGTGTTTATTGTTTTAGTATTTGCAGTGTCACTGGGTATCACTGCCATAGGGTCGTCAGGTACCACGGGACATCCAGGCCACCATCGTGTTTGGTGTTGACGTCACAGGTAGACAGGTGTCCTCAGCCCTGTGTTGTTTTCCAGGTACGCCACGGGCCATGACATCACAGAGCACTCTGTGCTGATCCATGAGTACTACAGCCGCGAAGCCCCCAACCCCATTCACCTCACTGTGGACACGAGCCTCCAGAACGGTCGCATGAGCATCAAGGCTTATGTCAGGTGACCGGGGTCCTGGGCCACAAGGGCATGCACGGCCATCTGGCCGTGCCAGGCGTGGAAACCCATGTCTCCCACAGGCAGTTACAACCCTCTGCCTCCTGAGGAAGCCCATTCCTCACTCAAGTGTGGTCATTAGAAGGGCTTTATTCATTTACTCTGAAACAAGATCTGTCCTGGAAATTTCCATTCACTGACCCTAGCTATACCCCAGATTTCTATGCATTGCTCTTAACCAGTTTCAGATGGCAGCCCTTCAGGTATTTGAGTGTGATATCATGTCCTTTGTGTCATTTTTCCTGGAAGCCAACTCCACACAGTGCCTCTAGCTGGTCCTTACATGGTATTCTGGTTATGACCCTTCACCATGTTCACTGCTTTTCTGAGTTACCTTTTATCGCTTGGCCTTGTCCCCAGAACTGAGCGTAGGACTTGGGGTAGTACACATTAAATAATGCTGTCCTTATGTTGACATGTCTAGGAACTCAGGATTATGTACAGTTTTGAGGGCCGTAACGGGGCAGTGAGAGTGCTGGTTGATGGGGCGTGTTGGGGAGCACTCCATTTTCTGTTAAGAATAAAGGCGTTCATTAAGTTTGTACGCTGTTCAGCTTCGTGCTGTTTCTGTGTCTGACACTGATGTAATAGTTAACTACTACTCGATAAGACAAAAGAGGATTCCAAGTCCTCATGGCCAGTTGGTGTGCCACTAAGCTCTACCTGTTGCCTGACTTCCCCGCCTTTCCAGATATTTTATACCCCTTTAGATCCAGTTGAAAGGGTATAGTTAACATAGTCAAGGCAGTCACCATAGTGAGATGACTTACAGCACCCAGTCTCATCCTGGTGGACTGGAGTCCATTTGTTTTTTAGATGTAGTTGAAGAGACCTGTCCTGTCTCTTCGTTCGGTGGGGGTGGATGTCTCGAAGCCGGCTGCACGGGAAACCCAGTGTCAGCCCTCTCATCCCGGAGATCACACAGTGTGTGGTGTAGTCCTCTGCCGGCACCAGGCCAGATCTGAAGGTGGAGTCCTCACTCACAGGCCAAGGGTTTGGTGTGTGGAATGAGCTAAGGGAAGAAAGTGACTTTCTCCCATGAGACCTCTGGGGTTCAAGCCTCTTATGATGGAATCTTGGAAGCCATACTCCTGGTGTAATTGCTTTCCTGGCCTGGCTATATGTGCAGACAGTCTTGAGGCCATCTGTTTACCTTGATTTCTCTCTCTCCAGTACTTTAATGGGTGTCCCTGGAAGGACCATGGGTGTGATGTTCACACCTCTGACAGTGAAATACGCGTATTATGACACTGAGCGCATTGGAGGTGAGTGACCTTCCTGTGCCCTCCTTCAAGGTCTTCATGGGAGGGGCTTGGGTGTGTTAAAGAGAAACCATTCACCTAAAGTGTGTGCTGACTAGAAGTCACAGTCATTCTATGTGAATAGGATTCAAGGAATTATGTGTGACATTGTTAGAGATGGGGAGTTATCAGTACTAGAGGCTACATGGCTATTCATGTGAGACTAAAGCCAGTGATTGGCATACCAGGTGCAGGAGCTGAGCTTGTCTGCAGGAAGCAACGCTGCAGTAATGAGGGCAGGCAGGGCAGTTGACGGAGTCCAGAGAGGTGGGAGAGTTAGCAGGATGGTTAGAAATCATCTCTTTCCTGATGGAATCACTGCATTCTCTGCTTCTTCCACCTCCCAACCCAACCCCACAGTGGACCTGATCATGAAGACCTGTTTCAGCCCCAACCGGGTGATTGGACTCTCGAGTGACTTGCAGCAGGTAGCAGGGTCATCGGCCCGCATCCAGGACGCTCTCAGCACAGTGTTGCAGTATGCGGAAGATGTCCTGGTGAGGAGGGGGAGGAAAGAATGGAGGAGGGCGTAGATCTCCACTCTTGGGTGATAGGCTGCTGAAATGACAGTCCTCGGTGGTGAGAATTAACTCTGCCTCCTTCCATCTTGGTTTTGGTGCACAGTCTGGAAAGGTGTCAGCTGACAATACTGTGGGCCGCTTCTTGATGAGTCTGGTTAACCAAGTACCCAAGATAGCCGCTGAAGACTTCGAGACCATGCTCAACAGCAACATTAACGTGAGTGTCGCTTCCGGGCTTCTGGGAGCCTGTGCCTTCCCCTGCCTCACCATGGACGTGAAGGGGTTTGGGGGAGACGGCCTGGTTGGGGACGGAGACAGGGCTTCAGCTTTGTGCCCCTGCTCTCCCACCGGGGAGGGAGGAAGAGATAGTACGCGTGCTCGTACATCCCTTCTCCTTCCCTGATTCCGTTGGCTCGGGTACTACTGATACTGTGACTTGTCATCTAGATTCGTGGTTGAAAGGGATGCTTAAATTCAGAGGTTAATGAAAATGCCACTTATTTTCCCCATCTGAGTTCACCATCCCCCCACTAATTTTACCCATGGATCTCAACTCAAGCACCCCTAGTCTGTAAGTTATCAATAGAGATGAGAAAGTGTTCTCAAGCATTTCCCTCCATCTTCTGCCTTCAGCTCTTACTTACCCTCTCCAGCTGTCATTCATCCAGGACTGCCCTGACACCCAGTGTCTGTCGTAGAGCTGCTAGCTCCCCGCTCCCCTTCCACCCAGCTCCTCACTCATCGGGACTGCTTTCTCTTCCAGGACCTGCTGATGGTGACCTACCTGGCCAACCTCACACAGTCACAGATCGCCCTCAATGAGAAACTTGTGAACCTGTGAATGGGCCCCAGCAGCGCTCCTTCGCCTCTGGCTGCAGCGCTAGGACTCAGATGGGGTGAAGTGGGAGTGGCTTTTTGTGGTTTGAGTCACACTGCATGAGTTAACTGCCTGTGACTCTAAATAAACGTAACCTACCTTTTGTAAAAGGATTCCATCTCATGTGAGTTTACTGCTGGATAGAAGGGAGGAAACTCTTCTGGAGCTCATGCAGAAACCAAGAGTGGGTGTGCTGGGTAGAAGTCAGTTGTGTGTTTGGGACAACTTGTCATCAGTATTGCACCCACAGCCCAAGCCACTGTGGCTTCACCTGATTCCAGACCAGACAGCCTAGCACACTAGTTTATAGGGACAACCTTCTCACTCTCTCTGCCTGTGATCAGAGCAAACCAGGCCTGCACAGAAAGTTTTCTGTATCCCTTCTCTTTCCGTAGCATCTTATAGAGGTGGCAGTATAAAGGGTTACCTTATGCACAGTTTGAATTACCTAGAGAATGTGAGTGAGAGGAGAGAAGAGGGTGGTTACAGATCTCAGTCCTGGGACCCGTGAGTCCTGGTAGGAAGACAGCCTTCTCCATGGGGAGAGTTACCAGTGCCTTACTGAATTTTTCTCTTGGTTTTCAGTCTGTAAAGGAGTCCACTGACAGTACTATGAACCATTTCTTAGTGAATCAGGTGGTTTCCACAGGAAATGAGGAAGAATCCGTGCAGGGAAAATGATGGAGAGGCTTGAATACTTAACTGAAGGAGCAGAGGGCATGGTCAGTGTTTTAAAATAAGTAAATAGTGGGATAGAGCTGTGCACCCTGTGGTTCAGAGAGGCAGAATTGGGATCTCCAGGTTAAGCTTTTCCCCATTTTAGTGGGGAAAACAGAAAAGTAAATAATCAGTTGCAAAACAGTAGAAAAGAGTGCTGGATCTAATGTTTATTATGCACCTACTATGTTTGGGGACAGTTTTTATTTTCATAGTACAGAGGGAGCTGGGGTGCAGAGGAGCTGTGTACGTCACTTGAGGTTACACCATTAGTAAGTGATGCAAACAGGATTTGGATCCAGGTCTGGATTTTGGTTTCACGTGTAGCCCTCTATGTCACAATTGAGCGACCCAATGAAGTCATGACTCATGAGGCAAAAAGGAGTACATGGTAAGGACTGACCAGCTGACAGAGGGCACCTGGGAACAGTCGACCCAGGTTGTGTGTGTGTTTACCAGGAAATCATGAAAGGGCAATTGAGGCAGAAGAAACAAAACAGCTTAACCTGTTCTGAACTTAAGGAGACACATGCAGGAGCCCGGCCACCAGGACCCTCAGGCTCTGGAGGTTGGCTTCTTACCCTGGAAGTTGTGGGAAGGCACTGACTGGGCGACTTAAAGCAGATTTACTCAGATTTGGGTTTCAGGGGGATCGCCTGGTGGTAGTGTAGATAGGCAGGGAGGGGGTGAGTTCGAGGGCCACTGTGACTGCGGAGGAGAGGAGAGGAGTGCCCAGACCAAGGCATAGCAGCGGGGCGGGGACAGAGACTCAGGTTCTCGAGGATGTTGTAAGACAGGCTCAGGAATATGCTTGAAACATGGACAGTGAGAGACGAGGGAGTCCAGGATGTTGCCTGTTTCTAATAAAGGTGTGAGGAGATGGTGGTCTGTGGAAACTGGCTACCCACAGTAGGTGGTAGAAGCTTTGAAGATGCAGAGAGGTGTGATCAGTGTTAAGGTTGGAGGGGTAGTGTGGGACCAATTGGTGACATTTTCAATGCAAAACAACAGAATTGTGGCTGCCCTATTGGCAAATTGTGGGGTTCCACCAAATCTTTCTGGGAAAGGCTGAAAAATTCAAGTTACCCACTTGCTTATGTAACACCAAATGCCAAAGTATGTGTTAAGCAGAAAGCTGTGGTATTTGCTAATAGGGGTATCCAACTCGTGGGTTGCATGTGGCCCAACACAAAATTGTAAATTTACTTAAAACATTACGAGATGTTTTTGTGATTACATGTCGCAGTGTACTTAATGTGTGGCCCAAGACAACTCTTCTTCCAATGTGGCCCAGAGATGCCAAAAGGTTGGACACCCCTGGGTAGGATCTGTTAGAGAGGACAGAAATCATTGCCTTGAGAATCACAGGTGTTGAAGGTGATGGAAGGCATCTACTGAGGAAATCAAATCTAAGCTGGTCTTGAATGAGGAAGAGGAACTGAAAAAAAAAAACAGAAGAAAACAGCACTCTAGGCACAGAAAAGAGTGAGTGCAAAGGCTCCAAGAAAGGCGGTGTCAACTCGTGGCTGCCTCGTTGCTGACTCCTCAGAGATGTTTGCAGGGAAAGAAACGCTACGTGCTCAGGCTGACTGAAAATGACTTGTTTGCTTTGCTTTGCAGCCTGTGCTTCGGCGTGCACAGATTTGTCTCTCCTGTGAACCTGTCACATGTTCTCTGTCGCATGGCTGTGCGTATGCCAGAAAGCGAGGCGTGCTGCTTGACTTCCATGACACACCGCACTGCCCTGGTTTTCTCCCGGTGGCCATAAACACTCCTTTTCGGTGCTGCTTCTGGGTCCTTCCTTCTCTGACCCTCAACGTTCCATTCCCCAGAATGCACCCCGGGCCCCCTTCACCTTCCCCTCTACACCCCCTGACGGGAAGAGCTCCGCGAAGCTGTGACAGCTACAGCTACCTGTAAGTTAAGGGGGCCAGGCTCTAGCTCTAGCTCTGACCCCCATTCAGAACCGGTGTCCTGGTTCTGGACTAGTTAAAGGGACACAAGATACCTCACTTGGATGTCTCAAAAGCATCTTATTCAACATCTTCCATATTGAACTAATTGTCTCTTCCTCCCGAACAAGTCACCTCCTGAATTTCCTGCCTCAGGTGATGACAACTGTACCCAGTTGTGCGACCCATAACCTTGGTAAACCTTGGATGAATCCTTGATTCACCCCGCTCTTTCCACCATCATGCCCCAACTAGTTCATTACATCTCTGCCTTCAGTCTTGCCCTCTATGTTCTTATATATATTTTGGTCTTCATGTTCCTGGCAAGTAGGTGTTAAAATCTCCTAGGTAATGAGAGCTATAAAGGTAGTTTTTTTATTCCTTTCAATAGGACCTAAGTTTATGTTAGTGAAGTGACTTTGGCAAGCCTCTAGATAACCATAAGATGAGGACCAGTTGCCATGTGAACCGACTTGTGTGATCGGAGGTTGGAACTTTGATGTAAGTACCGGTGATTTAATCAAACGTGCCTGCGTAGTGAGTCCTCCGTGGAACCCACAGGGACGGAGCCTGGAGAGCTCTGGGCTGGTGAACAAGGTCACATTCTGGAACAAGGTGCGTGTGGGAAGGTGGGGCACCCCAGACAGGGACAGAAGCTCCAGTGCCCTGTACCCTTTCAGACGGCACTCTGCCCCTCCATCTGGCGGTTCGTTTGTATCCTTTGTAATAAATTGGTAATGGCAAGTAAACTGTTTCCTGTAGTTTTCTGGCAAACTAATCGCACCCAAAGAGTGATCATGGGAAGATCCAATTTATAGTGGGTTGGGCAGAGGCACAGGGGACAGCCTGGGCTTGCAGCTGTCATCTGGAGGTGGGGGGGGAGCAGTCTTGTGGGACTGAACTAACCTGAGGATCTGACAGCTGTGTCCAGGTGGACAGTGTCGGAACTGGGCTGAACTGCAGGGCACTCAGCTGGTGTCAGAACTGCTTAATGTGGGAAAATCACCTGCACATCTGGTCACAGACATGTTTGATGTGAGGAGTACATCTAGAGTAGGGCGAAACAAGTTTTCCTGTTCACCCTCTTCAATCCATTCTCACAGCAGCCACGCTGCTCTTTGTAAATCCGACCAGGACATACCCTGGATGAAATCACTTGGAGAGGTCTCCTTGCCCAGGATAAAGTCCATTCTTCTCGACCTCAGGCTGGGTGGCTCTCCAGCTCCGTCCCTGACACTCTCAGCCCGGGCTCCCTTTGCACCTGCTCTGCCCTCCGCCAGAACCTCTGACCCTTTAGCTGCCTTCCCACTACTCATCCTTCAGGGTTTAGTCTAAATGCTGCCTCCTCTTGGAGGTGCTGCTGTGCCATGATCCCAGGAGAGTCTCTTCTCAGCCTTTATCTTGCCATTTTGAACTTGTCCATCCCCTAGTAGAATCCAAGTGCCGTGAGGGCAAAATCTGCTGTAGACTGTCCCGTTGCTAGATCCCACAGCCAACCAGACCCAGAATAGGTTCTTCATAAATGTGTTCATTTAGAGCGGACAGCTTGTGGGATCATTACCACGAGGCACTGTGGACGTGATAAATTCATGAGGAGTTGTCAGGATCCTTTGCAGAGGGGCTGAAGGGAGGGAGCACACCACACATTTGTTTTACTCATTTACTCCACAAATATTTAGTGATGCTTAGTATGCACCGGACACGGTGGCAAGTGTCAGGAGCATAGAAGTAGATGAACCACGTTCTCTGTCCTCGAAGGGTCTCAATGTTATGGTTTGGATGCACAAAAACAAACAATGACGAGAGAATGATTGCTGTGAAGGGTAGAACAAGTCGGGAAGACTCAGTACAGGACACGCTTAAATTTGCCTCAGGACCAGACAAGGGAGTCAGCTTGCAACACAACTGGAATTGACTGGGCACAAAAGAGGAGGGAGGGCTTTGAAGAAATAGGAATGAAGATCAAAACATCACTCTTACTTTTACAATGACCCATATATAGAGTTGTGTTTCCAAGGATACAGCAGCTTAGAGGTAAAAATAGGGTTGCAGTAACAGCTGAAACACAATCTCTGCCGCCTCAGGGGACACCGGCTTCCTCGGATCCTCCTCAGAGTGGTCTGGGACCTCCTCTCATGAGTTCTCTGAACCTGGAGTCAATTTTACATTTTTGAAATTTATTTTTAAATATATTTTTAATATTTTACTCAGATTTGATGTTATTACAGTTATTCCATTTCCCCCTTCCCTCCACCCTGCACCCCCTCCCACGCACGTTCCCCCCCTTTTGTTCATGTCCATGTGTCATACTTAAAAGTTCTTTAGCTTCTACATTTCCCATACTATTCTTACCCTCCACCGTCTACTTTCTACCTACCATCTATGCTACTTATTCGCTGTACCTTTCCCCCTCTCTCCTCCCACTCCTCTGTTGCTAACCCTCCATGTGATCTCTATTTCTGTGGTTCTGTTCCTGTTCTAGTTGTTTACTTAGTTTGTTTTTGTTTTAGGTGTGCTTGTTAATTATTGTGAGTTTGCTGTCATTTTGCTGTACATGATTTTTATCTTTTTGGATAAGTCCCTTTAAGCATTTCATATAATAAGGGTTTGGTGATGATGAACTCCTTTAACTTGACCTTATCTGGGAAGCACTCATGTGCCTTTCCATTCTAAATGAAAGCTTTGCTGGATAGAGCAATCTGGGATGTAGGTCCTTGCCTTTCATGACTTGGAATACTTCTTTCCAGCCCCTTCTTGCCTGTAAGGTCTCTTCTGAGAAATCAGCTGGCAGTCTTATGGGCACTCCTTTGTAGGGAACTGTCTCCTTTTCTCTTGCTGCTTTTAAGGTTCTCTCCTTATCTTTCATCTTGGCTAATGTAATTATGATGTGCCTTGGTGTGTTCCTCCTTGAGTCCAACCTCTTTGCAACTCTCTGAGCTTCCTGGACTTCCTGGAAGTCTATTTCCTTTGCCAGATTGGGGAAGTTCTTCATTATTTGTTCAAATAACTTTTCCACTTGTTGCTCTTCTCCTTCTGGTACCCCTATAATTCAGATGTTGGAATGTTTAAAGATGTCCTGGAGGTTCCTAAGCCTCTCCTCATTTTTTCTGAATTCTTGTTTCTTCATTCTTTTCTAATTGGATGTTTCTTTCTTCCTTCTGATACACTCCATTGATCCGAGATCCAGTTTTCTTCCCATCACTATTGGTTCCCTATACATTTTCCTTTATTTCCCTTAGCATAGCCTTCATTTTCTCATCTGATTTGCAACCAAATTCAACCAATTCTGTGAGCATCCTGATTACCAGTGTTTTAAACTGTGCCTTTGATAGGTTGGCTATCTCTTCATTGCTTAGTTGTATTTTTTCTGGAGCTTTGATCTGTTCTTTCATTTGGGCCTTTTTTTTTTTTTTTTTTTTTTTTTTTTTTTTTTTTTTTTTTTTTTTTTTTTTTTTTTTTTTTTTTTTTTTTTTTTTTTTTTTTTTTGTATTAGCTTGCCCATTACATAGTGAGGGGTGGAGCCTTAGGTGTTCACCAGGGCGGGGCAACCCAGTCTCTGGATTGTGATGCTGTATGAGAGGCAGGGGTCGGATAGGGAACAGTGGCACTTGCTCCATTCTCTGCTGGATTTCAGTCACTTCCCCTGCTTCTCCCAAGTAAACTGCCCTCCTAGTGCCGATTCCTGGGTGGGTGGGCTTGTGTACCTTCTAGGACCCTGTGGGTCTCTCCAGTGAACTCTCCTGTGAGGCTGGGAGTCTCTCCCGGCACCTCAACCCCCACAGGTGTTTTCATTCGGTGTTTTGAGGCTTTATTTCCCTGCGCTGGGGCGCTGGGACCCTGGGCTGCACAATCTGTCTTATTCCCCAGTTTAGCCTGGTTTATCTGTGCGTGAATGTGGGACCACCCAATCCACCAACTGCCTTGCGTGCCATGCCCCTCCACAATTCGCCACCTCTCTGGGTATGCCAGCCTCCACCTGTGTGCCCGGGGTCCACCAGTCACTGCTTTGCCGTGACCCATCTCCGCCC
This sequence comes from Tonatia bakeri, assembly GCA_004024845.1. Taxonomy (NCBI): domain Eukaryota; kingdom Metazoa; phylum Chordata; class Mammalia; order Chiroptera; family Phyllostomidae; genus Tonatia; species Tonatia bakeri. Next base: position 37,398 of record PVIA01011238.1, read on the forward strand.
GGCTGCCCAACTCCGCCCCTCCTTCCAGTCTGGATGAATATGTCTACTTTAACTATTTTGTTGTCAGACTTCTATACAGTTAAATTTTCTGTCAGTACTGGTGGTTTTTTGCTTCTAAATTGTCCTTATTTTGGTTGTGCAAGGAAGCACAGTGTGTCTACCTAGGCCTCTATCTTGACTGGATGTTAAATTTATTTTTTTTTAAAGATTGTATTTATCCACTTTTAGAGAAAGGGGAAGGGAGGGAGAAAGTGGGACAGAAACATCAATGGGTGAGAGATACAGTGATTGGTGTCCTCTCACACGCCCCCAACCAATAACCTGGCCTGCAACCCTGGCATGTACCCTGACTGGGAATGGAACCAGTGACCCTTCAGTTCGCAGGCCAGCACTCAATCCACTGAGCCACACCAGCCAGAATGTATTTCTGAAATTTTAATTAAACTTTGTAAAATAACATTTAACTGAATAAAATAATCATTGTTTGTGCTTGTAGCAAAAGTTCTTGCAGAGCTAATAAAACTCCACTCATCCCCTTTCCCCACGATGTCTCCCCGTCCCCATGGGGGCAAGCAGTTGGGTTTGGTGATCTGGGCTGTGATTAGGTCTGTTTGTTCTGTGATCTGTCTGACCTGCCGCAATCTATCCTCTCTCTCATTGGGGTTGCCAGCCCTGTGCTTGTGATTCTCTTGCAGGATGAGGATGATGGTTGTCAGTCTTAGCACTGTCTCTCTGCCTCCAAGTGTTGGTCCTCCTGTCCATGATGATGAACCACTACTCCCAGAAGCAGTGCGGCCTATGCCTGAGGTTTTAAGTTATTGCCACTAGAGGGCTCCCTCGTGCCACTTAACGGCTGCTGGTTGCCCATTACCATTCCTTTAGTTCCTGAGCAGTTCTCTACAGTCTAGTTTAGAAAAATCACCTTCAGCTTTGGAGAGGCCAGGACAGTACGGAAAAAGCGGCCAAAGCCTCTAGAGATGCTGCTTTGTCCACCTTTGAGCCACAGTGGTGATACCACACCATCTGCCTCCTAACCCACCTCAAAATCGATCTGTTTCAAAATGTGGTTTGGAAAGTTTTAAGTAAATCTAGAGTCCACTCCCCTCCAATCAGATTTTAATCTAAGAGAATTCTGCAGCTGCCACTTCGCAGGAGAATCTCTGGCCTAGGCCCAAATGAGGTTTCTGGGCTCCCATCCAGGGAAGGGGTGGTGCCAGAGCTGGTATACAGCCTCCAGCACCTATAAAAGACCATAACCTTTCCACGTGGTACTAGAGTTTGGGCAGGTGAGTGAGGGGCCCTCGCCCGTCTCTGGAGGTTGGAAAAGGGGATGGTTCGAGGCAGGGTCACATCCAGGCCCAGGGGAGATGCTCAGCTGGCTGGGAGGGTAAGAGATGGGCTGCAGTAGGGCCTAGCTGAGCCTGCAAACTCCAAATCTAGACCTAAAACTTCAGCTGGAGAGGGAACATACTCAGCTGGATCCCTTGGAAGCAGAACATGTGACAAGGACTTGGGGGAAGATAGTTCATGTCTAAGACAATCTATTCACTTCCTAGGGTTGCAGTAAAAAGTGCTACAAGCTTGGTGGCTTAAAGTAACAGAAATTTACTCCCTCCCAGTTCCAAAAACTAGAAGTCTGAAATCAAGGTGTATTCTAAGGACTGAGGACCCAGCACCGTATATCAGCAGATAGTGGAATGCACGCACTGCATCCTGGGGGAGTGACCCGGTCCACAGAGTTTCAACTAAAAGCTGGCTCCTTGGCTGGGCCTTTAATAGACCACTCTCACTTTCTCCCCTTTGTTTGCAGGCAATGAAGTGTATGGTAGGACCCCCTGTTTTACAAAACCATTTTCGCACATCCACACCTCCTTCACCACACAATAGACCCTTCATCTGAAACCTCCCTGGAATCTCAGGTTGATAATTAGACATCTCCAAGCCACTGGGAAAATGTCACAGGCAGAGAAGATAAATCTGCATTCAGAAAAGGGACTGGTTCCAATACGCACACACTGCTGCCCTATCCGGGGTGGAAGGAGTCCGACGTAATCCAGGTACCACCAAGTGCTGAGGCATTCTCGAGAAGTGACACAAATGACACCACAGGAGGATCCAGCTTCTGCGGCCACAGGGGGAGCAGACTCTGAGGCGACCACTCACGCCCACGCAGTTTATTAAGGGAGTGCCTCAGTGGTGAGATCGTAGGCAGCAACTGGCTCTCTGGAAAGAAAACAAAGCATCGATTCATAGCGTTTGCTAATTTCCATGCATGCTCCATGGTGAACGCTCCCACCACGGCCAGTTTAAAGCTGCCAACACGGCATTTCTGATTGCGGAGTGGGGAAGAGTTGCTAACGACAGCTCGTGGCACCGGTCCACTCCAGGGCACCACTGAAACGTGGGAGACAGGGAAAGGAATGGGCACAGGGGCCCAGACACGGGAGGAAGTGAAACAAGGATGTGGTCAGAGTCCCACCAAAGCTGCGCACAGCCTGAGCCTACAGGGACACTTGGGAGTGCAAGTCCCACCTCAGTGTTAGACAAGGGCCATCTGGGGTGAAAGTTCCTGGGTGCCTACTGCTCCGTGTGTGGGTGAGCAAAGTGGCTCCAGCAAAGGGAAGGCAGTCCTCGGAAGAAGAGGTGCAGGGGTGGGTTTTAGAAGCAGACATACATCAAAGCTGTGGGTGAGCATGGAAGGTGGGCAGGACACACGAGATCGGTAACGAGAGATCCAGAAGAATCTGAGGAAAGCAGCAATGTTGTCTACTGCACCATCTCTCCACTGGCCACACCACGTCCAGGCTTCAGGGGGTGACCACGGCCAATGTATTAGACCAGCCCCAGGTGCCCTTTCCAGAACACTCCATCCTAGGTCACAGGAGAGTGCTTCCAGGTCAATAAGCTCTCCTCTGTCTGACCTGGTGTCACACTCCCCAGCGCCACTCCCCCCGAACATCTTCTAGATCAACTCCTGCACTTGTCCTCCCAGCTCCGACCACTACCCTTTATCAGACAGGTTCAAGTGGAGAAGCAGAACCCTCTCTCCGAAAGGGGTCAGAGGCCCGTGTCTATCTTTGGGTGATGTGCGCTTCCCTTTTAGCTGAGTCACACTCCTCTTTTAATGCCACGCAGCTTAAATAGTGAGACGAAAGTTTAATTACTATTTACATGTCTTGCATTAGATGGTGAGGGAATGGGAGAGGAGAAGGAAAAATATTGCTTAATATACACACAACATATCCGTGGAGGAAGCACCCTTCCCATGGAGCAGGGTGATGCTGCAGGAGTGGGGCCTGCCTTCTGAGTCCCTTCTTAGGTCTTAGTTGCCTTCCATCAGCCCTTCAGAAAAAGGACATCCTTGGAGGCTCAGGAGCAGTGGCTTCTAGTCCTGGAGCGTCTGTGGGAGGGGCAACAAACCCATTCTCCAGATAGGGAGGTCCCCCCCGGCCCCGCCCCTACCCAAACAACGAAGTAAGGCTCTGCACTCACAACGCGGTGTTTCTGGAGTTCCAATGCAGCACTCCTGAGGTCATGGCCAAACCAAGAGCCTCACCATCAAGATGTGCTTCAGGAGCAGGAGTTCACGCATGTCAGTCTGCAAACCCCTCACTGTACACAGCAGTTTGCTGAGGACCTGCCCTGTGGCTAATGACACATTTGGGCAGCTCTGAGGGCCATAGAAAACGAGTGATTGCAGGGCTGACTGTGTTCTGCATGGTGGCAAACTCCACAGCTAATGAGACCAGCAAGTTACATAAGTGAGAGGAGCTGGGCGGCTGGGACCTGAGGCTGTAGAAGGTGTGCTCCCGGTGAGGATGGCGGCTGCTTCTCTGCCCTGCGCCTGCCTGCCGTGCTAGAGGCAGGCCCAAGGGTGCCAGCTTTTCTTAGTTTTCAAGAGAAGACAAAACGCTGGATGTATTAAATCTACCAATTTTTAAATGTTGTCAACTTAGTCAATGAAAAGAACACCAAACCGGTACTGGACAAGCAGAAACACACCTGTGGGCTGGACGCAACAAGTGCGCTGGCTGCCAGTTGCAAGTCCTGTGACTAAGGGTTAACAGTCAAGTCCACAGTTTCTCTGAAGCTGTCCCCCATCCCCGGATTAGTGTAGCTCAATCCCTACTGCCCTGCACTCCACCTCCAGGGACTTAGGTGCCTCCGCCCACCCCAAGTCCCAGCCTGTTAGCACTGCCTCCACGCAACCGCACTGAAAGGTCCTTCTTAGGCTTCCCCGACCTTGCAAGGAGATTATACCTGTAAATCCCCGCAGGCCGGGGAGGGGCAGGAGGGGAGCAGGCTGGAAGGGGCCAGACAGCTCTCCCTCCCCACCCCACCCTGCACGCGGACCCAGTTCTTCCCTTGGGCCAACCTCAGACACCACCACGTATAGACAAAGACAACGCTCGCCGCTTGGTTGAGCCAACACAGCTGGATTTAGTGAATGGAAAGCACAAAGGAAAATAGACAAATGATGGCCTAGAAATGGGAATGTTTGCAGACCCTGGTCCTCGGAACCCAAGGGGGCCGCAATATGCTGAAGAGCGGGGCCAAGGGAATCTCGTGGGGGAGGAGGAAGGGAGAAGTGGGTTTGCATCCGGGCAAAGAAGGTGCTGAGTCCCGATAGCTTTAGGAGAAGTGGGATCCGGGGGTCAAAGAGCTTCCGAGCTTGGGAGAAAAGGGCGAGGAGAGGCAGAGAAATCTCCGAAATTCCGGGGACAGGAGTTCCCACTCCTGAGAACGGGGACAATTGGTGGAAGTTTGGGGGGAGTGAATGGATAGAGACACCCCTGCCCCCGCCAGAAGGAGGGCCGTCTCTGCAGAGGGGCCGGGAGCGCATCCCAAACTGCAAGAGCAAGGACAGCCTCTTAGCCTCTGTCCCGGGAAGGTTTGAAAGAGCGGCGCCTTAGTAACGCCGGAGAAGAGGGAGTGGTTGCCATGGCGACGTGGAGCACACATCAGAAATAAATAAATAAGCAGTGGAGGCTGCAGGAGCCGCGCCCCCGCGGGACTCCGCGCGGGGGAGGGAACCCCTCGGGCCCGGGTCCCCGCAGCCTGCGCGCCCGCGCCATTGGCGGAGCCGGAGGGGTCCCCCCCGGGGGGAATGGTACAGTCCTCCACCCGCGCCGGCCGGCGGCGAGCGAGCGAGCGAGCTTGCAGCCCCGCGCAGCCTCAGCCGCCACCCGCGGAGCCCGGAGGCGGCGATGGAGGGAGTCAGCAGCCATCGGACCCTGTCCTACAGCCGCTGGAGCTACGACAGGTAGGGCGCGCGCCTGGAGGATGGGCTCCACCGAGCCCCTCGGGGTGGCCCCGCGTGGGCGCCCGTCGGCGCTCGCCTCCAGCGGGAGAAGCCGGCGTTCGGCAGGGGGCGAGAACCGGTGAGAGCGGCCAGCCCCTCAGGGTGGATTCGGACCCTCGAGCATCTGAGACACCGGTACCGATAGCCTCGGTTATCCGAGACCCGGTCCACACCCGCGGGGCAGGGCTGTCGGAGTGGGGCGCCCGGGCGCCGGGACCGGCGAGCTGCCACCCCTCCTCCCCACTCCGCGGCGTCGGTGGGTCGGTGGGCTCTGGAACCGCGCAGAAGAGCGCCGAGGGGCTGCGGGGCTGCCCGGCCGGCGGGGCGCCGGCTCCTCGCCGCCCCCCGGGCCTGCGCCCCGGGGGGGGGGGGTCCCCCGTCGGCGGGGAGGGGCTGGCCCCAGGTGGGGTGCGCCCCGCCCGCCTCGCGGGACCTGAGCGTCGCTGTCCGCGTGGGCGGTTTGGAGCCGCGCTGCCCACGCACTGGTCTCGAAGGAAGGAATCATCGTGCTTCCTGGTGAAATGGGAAAAATAAGGACATTGGAGAGAGTTAGTCATAGAGAGGAGTACTTACGCTGAGATTTTGTCCTTTCTACTCTTTTTTGGTGTGTTAAATTCTCCCTCTTTAAAAAGTGAAACCATAATGATAATGGATAGATTTTTGTTGCTTTTATTTATTTATTGTTTAAAGTTGGTAATCAATCTCCAGAATTCTGGAGTTAAATTTTTTTAATCCATGGCCCTAAATGATGAGAGCTGGAAAAGAAACTTCGTCAGCGCGGCTGCTGTCACCTCCCCGAAGCTCTGCTTTGCACCCCTCTCTCCTTCACTCTGTTACAAACCGTCTTGCGCCCCTGGCGGGGTTGATCAGAGTTGGAGCCTCCTCCCCACGGGCTACCGAGGTTTTGGGTTCCACCTCAGGTCAGGGCACACACAACAATCAACCAATGAATGCATCAATAAGTACAACAGCAAACAGCTGTTTCTGTTCTCTCTCCCCAGCCCCTCTCTAGAATCAATTAAAAATAAAAATCAAAACCTTGTTGCATCTCTGACAGCCCTTGCTGTCCTAGATTCAGAGGAACAGGTGTTTATCCTGCCCCAGGCCAATTCCCCTTGGACCCCTCCTTTCTCTCCCCTTGATCCCATCCGTACTCTCTTCTCCTCACCTCCCTGTCTTTACTGGAGCTCTTTGCTCAGCCACAAACCTACCCAAGTCCCTCCGGCCTCCCTCCTCACGATGGGTGTCACTGGGCCACCTCTCTCTTTGCTTTCATTGCCTTCTTTGAGGGAAGACATCTATTGGATTGTTTCCTCATCAACCCTTCATCATTGCACAGTCCTATCAATCTGCTTGCTGTCACCTCCCAGTCCCGGGGACCTTGCCCTTTGGAAAAGCAGTGCTCCCTGTGGAGAGGAACTTTAAAATGATTGAAATAGTAAACTTAAACCCTGGCTGGCGTAGCTCAGTGGATTGAATGCGGGCTGCAAACCAAAGCATCGCAGGTTCGATTCCCAGTCAGGGCACATGCCTGGGTTGCAGGCCATGACCCCCAGCAACCGCACACTGGTGTTTCTCTCTCTCTCTTTCTCCCTCCCTTCCCTCTCTGGGGATAAATAAATAAAATCTTAAAAAAAAAAAAGAAATAGTAAACTTAACAAAACCTTCAAACTTGTGATCTGATCCCAAATCACATGCATGCACTTATTCAGCAATGTATTCAGGGCAAACTCTGTGCTGCAGTTAAGGAGATAAAAAGACATAAACCTTCCCCACCCCCTCATGAGCTCATGGTCTAGATTCTGACAGAAATCAGTGGTGGCACACGCCAAAGCGCTAATGCACATCTAGGAGGAAAATTTTACATCGAGATAATTTTATATAGTGAATAAACTTTACTGAACAATTAAACAATAACATTTTAAAAATATTATTTACAATTTTATTGGAAAATATGCAGTTCTTAGTGTTTTGTCCTGCAAACACAAACAAATAAAAACAGCTGTTAATCGTGAACCATAACTTCCCAACCCTGTTCTCCGGCTTCTGCTCCCATATCTTTGAACCTGGGAAACCTCTTACCTTCTGGTCCCCATTGAAGTTGACCTCCGTGCCACCCAGTTCTCAGGGAACCACTGGCCAAAGCTGTTTGCATTTCCTAGAATTTTATATAAATGGAATCGTTCGGTGTATGCTCTTTTTCAGTCCGGTTTTTCATGCCACAGTGTTATTTTGATTTTCTTTCCTGTTGTGGCGTGAATAGCTCGTTCATTTCTTTTCATTGCTGAGTAATGTTCCATTATATGGAGGTACCATTGTTTGTTTATCCATTCACCTGTTGCTAGACACTCGGATTGTTCCCACTTTTTGGCTATTACAAATGAAGCTTTGTGACTGTATGCATAAGTCTGTGCATGGACATATGTTTTTATTTTTCTTGGGAGTGGGCTGGCTGGATCCTATGGTAGGTGTACGTTTAATTTTTTTAAGAAACAGTATAACTTTTCCAAAGTGGTCATACCATTTTACATTCCACAGAGCAATGTAGGAGAATTCCAGTTCCTCTACATCTTTGAGACAAATCAGTATAGTTTTTTAAATTTCAGCCATTCTAATAGGCATGTAATGGAATACCATTGTGATTTTAATTTGCCTTTCCCTAATGACTAATGATATTGGACATGTTCATGTGCCTATTTGCCATTCATAGCTCTTCTTTTGGGAAGTGTGTGTTAAAAACCTTTTTCCTATTTTTCAATTGGGCTATTTGTCCCCTTATTCTTGAGTTTTGAGAGTTCTTTGTATATTCTGGATACATGTCCTTTGGCCAATTTATGACTGGCAAATATTTTCTTCACATCTGTGCCTTTCTGTTCATTCTCTTATGTGTTCTGAACAGCAGAAATGTTTACTCCGGATGCAGTCCAGTTTATCAGTTTGTTCTTCCATGGATTGTGCTTCTGGTGTCATGTCTAAGACGTCATTGCCTAACTCACAGTGACAGAGGTTTCTCCTAGGAATTTTCTAATTTTAGATTTACTATTTTAGGTCCGTGCTCTCTTTTGAATGAACTGTTGTATATGGATGAGGTTCATTTAAAAAAAGAGAAGATATCCCGTTGTTCCAGCACCATTTATTGAGAGGACTTTTCCTTTTTCTTTCACCTCTGTTGAAAATCAGTTGACCTTATATGCAATTTATTTCTATACTATGCATTTTGC